>ML661344.1:3541061-3639073 GCA_007570785.1 Antilocapra americana | reverse complement strand
CTCCCATTCTGAAGGCTGTCTTTTCACCTTGCTTATAGTTTCCTTTGTTGTGCAAAAGCTTTTAATTTTAATTAGGTCCCATTTGTTTATTCGTGTTTTTATTTTCAATATTCTGGGAGGTGGGTCATGGAGTATCCCGCTTTGGTTTATGGCAGAGAGTGTTTTGCCTATGTTATCCTCTAGGAGTTTTATAGTTTCTGGTCTTATGCTTAGATCTTTGATCCATTTTGAGTTTATCTTTGTGTATGGTGTTAGAAAGTGATCTAGTTTCATTCTTTTACAAGTGGCTGTCCAGTTTTCCCAGCACCACTTGTTAAAGAGGTTGTCTTTTCTCCACTGTATATTCTTGCCTCCTTTGTCAAAGATAAGGTGTCCATAGATGCGTGGATTTATCTCTGGGCTTTCTATTCTGTTCCATTGATCTATATTTCTGTCTTTGTGCCAGTCCCATACTGTCTTAATGACTGTGGATTTGTAGTATAGCCTAAAGTCAGGTAGGTTGATTCCGCCAGTTCCATTCTTCTTTCTCAAGATTGCTTTGGCTATACGAGGTTTTTTGTATTTCCATACAAATTGAGAAATTATTTGTTCTAATTCTTTGAAAAAGACCTCTGGTAGCTTGATAGGAATTGCATTGAATCTATAGATTGCTTTGGGTAGTATACTCATTTTCACTATATTGATTCTTCCAATCCACGAACACGGCACATTTCTCCATCTGTTTGTGTCCTCCTTGATTTCTTTCATCAGTGTTTTATAGTTTTCTATATACAAGTCTTTTGATTCTTTAGGTAGAAATACTCCTAAGTATTTTATTCTTTTTGTTTCGATGGTGAATGGAATTGTTTCCTTAATTTCTCTTTCTGATTTCTCACTGTTAGTGTATAGGAATGCCAGGGATTTCTGTGTGTTGATTTTATATCCTGAAACTTTGCTATATTCACTGATTAGCTCTAGTAATTTTCTCATAGAGTCTTTAGGGTTTTCAATATAGAGGATCATGTCATCTGCAAACAGAGAGAGTTTTACTTCTTCTTTTCCAATCTGGATTCCTTTGGTTTCTTTATCTGCTCTGATAGCTGTGGCCAAGACTTCCAAAACTCTGTTGAATAGTAGTGGTGAGAGTGGGCACCCTTGTCTTGTTCCTGATTTCAGGGGGAATGCTTCCAGCTTTTCACCATTGAGGATAATGTTTGCTGTGGGTTTGTCATATATAGCTTTTATTATGTTGAGGTATGTTCCTTCTATTCCTACTTTTTGGAGGGTTTTTTATCATAAATGGATGTTGAATTTTGTCAAAGGCTTTCTCTGCATCTATTGAGATAATCATGTGATTTTTATTTTTCAATTTGTTAATGTGGTGTATTACATTGATCGATTTACGAATATTGAAGAATCCTTGCATCCCTGGGATAAAGCCTACTTGATCATGATGTATGATCTTTTTGATGTGTTGTTGGATTCTATTTGCTAGAATTTTGTTGAGGATTTTTGCATCTAAGTTCATCAGTGATATTGGCCTGTAGTTTTCTTTTTTTGTGGCATCTTTGCCGGTTTTTGGAATTAGGGTGATGGTGGCCTCATAGAATGAGTTTGGAAGTTTACCTTCGTCTGCAATTTTCTGGAAGAGTTTGAGTAGAATAGGTGTTAGCTCTTCTCTAAATTTTTGGTAGAATTCAGCTGTGAAGTCATCTGGTCCTGGGCTTTTGTTTTTTGGAAGATTTCTGATTACGGTTTCAATTTCTGTGCTTGTGATGGGTCTATTAATATTATCTATCTCTTCCTGGTTTAGTCTTGGAAAGTTATATACTTTTCTAGGAATTTGTCCATTTCATCCAAATTGTCCAGTTTATTTGCATATAGTTGCTGATAATAGTCTCTTATGATCCTTTGTATCTCTGTGTTTTCTGTTGTGATCTCTCCGTTTTCATTTCTAATTCTGTTGATTTGGTTCTTCTCCCTTTGATTCTTGATGAGTCTGGCTAATGGTTTGTCAATTTTATTTATCTTCTCAAAGAACCAGCTTTTGGCTTGGTTGATTTTTGCTATGGTCACTTTTGTTTCCTTTGCATTTATTTCTGCCCTGATCTTTAAGATTTCTTTCCTTCTACTAGACCTGGGCTTCTGCATCTCTTCCCTTTCTAGTTGCTTTAGGTGTAAGTAAGGTCATTTATTTGATTTTTTTCTTGTTTCCTGAGGTGAGCTTGTATTGCTATGAACTTTCCCCTTAGCATTGCTTTCACAGTGTCCCATAGGTTTTGGGCTGTTGTATTTTCATTTTCATTAATTTCCATGCATAACTGAATTTCATTTTTGATTTCTTCTGTGATTTGTTGGTTATTCAGCAGTGTGTTGTTGAGCCTCCATATGTTGGAAGTTTTGAAAGGTTTTCTCCTGTAGTTGATATCTAATCTCACTGCATTGTGGTCAGAAAAGATGCTTGGGATGATTTCAATATTTTTGAATTTATCAAGGTTAGATTTATGGCCCAGGATGTGATCTATCCTGGAGAAGGTCCCGTGTGCACTTGAGAAAAAGGTGAAATTCCTTGTTTTGGGGTGGAATGACCTATAGATATCAATTAGGTCTAGTTGGTCTATTGTATCATTTAAAGTTTGAATTTCCTTGTTACTTTTCTGTCAAGTTGATCTGTCCATTGGTGTGAGTGGTGTATTAAAGTCTCCCACTATTATTGTGTTGTTGTTGATTTCCCCTTTCATACTTGTTAGCATTTGCCTTACATATTGTGGAGCTGACTATAGGACTTCTCCGGTGGCTCAGACGGTAAAGCGTCTGCCTACAATGCGGGAGACCCAGGTTCAATCCCTGGGTTGGGAAGATCTTCGGGAGAAGGAAATGGTGACCCACTCCAGTATTCGTACCTAGAAAATCCCATTGACGGAGGAGCCTGGCGGGGTCCATGGGCTCGCAAAGAGTCAGACATGACTGAGCAACTTCACTTTCACACGAATATAGCTTATTTGCTTACAACTTTTTCATTCTTTCCATAGTTTTATTTATACATACTACATATATATATATTTAAGCCACAATATATATTATATATAAAATGTATATAATTCATTTATAATAAATATAATATTAATACATAATATATAATTATATATAACATATATTATTATATAATATTAATATAATATATTATTTATTAATATATAATACATATATACCTTATTATATATATATAATTTAAGCCACATATATATATATGTAAGCCACAATTTATATATTTAAGCCACAATCCTCACCATATTTACTGATTAATAATTGACTAATTGAACTTTTTTTTTCATGTAAATAGAATCGTTTGCTTCTTTTTCCAGGCATTTTGCTGTTAGTATATAAACACACTACGGGTTTTTGCATGCTAATTTTGTATCCTGCAACTTTAGTGAATTCATTGGTTATATCTAATGGTTTTTTGATAGACTTGTTAAGAGAGTCTAAATATACAATCATGTCATCAGCAAATAGAAAGAATTTTACTTCTTTATTTCCAATTCTGGCGTCTTGAATTTTTTCTATATCCTGAGTGTTAGACTACTTACTAATTGAATTTTAAGGACATGATTATATTTCACAGTTTAACTTTCTTTTTTTTTTCCTGGTAGCATGGCTTGAGGGTATTAGTTCCCTGACCAGGAACTGAACTCAGGCAACTGGCCAGCCAGAGAATGCCCCAGTTTAGTTTTTTATTAACTCTGATGGTCACCTTTTTTTGTTTAATGTTTTATAACATATACATACATTACCTTCATTTTGCTTGTTTCTTTTTTTACTATATTTAAAATCACACAAAAAAATATGCATCTAACAGACAAACTTAGACCCAATCTAAGAAAGCTGAAGGTAAAAAGTATGAGACTTTTTAATTTTTTAATTTATTGATTTATTTTAATTGGAGGCTAATTCCTTTACAATACTGTAGTGGCTTTTGCCATCCTGAGCCCCCCTCCCTTCCCTCCCCATCCCATCCCTCAGGGATGTCCCAGTGCAAGGCTTTCAGTGCCCTGTCTCATGCATCAGACCTCAACTGGCGATCTATTTCACATACGGTAATATACACGTTTCAGTGCTATTCTCTCAAATCATCCCGCCCTCGCCTTCTCCCCCAGAGTCCAAAAGTCTGTTCTTTATATCTGTGTCTCTTTTGCTGTCTCGCATATAGGGTCCTCATTACCATTTTTCTAAATTCCATATATATGCCTCAATACACTGTATTGGTGTTTTTCTTTCTGACTTACTTCAAAGGTACGAGATTTTAACTTCAGCTATTTCAGTTATGTACAAATCCCAAGTAAAAGGGTTAGTTGCTTAGTTGTGTGCGACTCTTTGCGACCCCATGGACTGAAGCCTGCCAGGCTCCTCTGTCCATTGGATCCTCCAGGCAAGAATTCTGGAGTGAGTAGCCATTCACTTCTCCAGGGGATCTTTCCAACCCAGGGATCAAACTCAGGTCTCCTACATTGCAGGCAGATTCTCTTCTTTCTGAGACACCAAGGACGCCCTCCAACTCTCAAAGGATAAAGCAATATTTCATATCTTACATATGCTTACTACACAAGTTATCAGTTACAACTAGTCTTCAGAAATAAACTATTATTCCTAGTACAATTATTTTAAGCTCATCACTCAACACAATGAAATCATTAAAAGCATTTATTAGCTATAAGGTCTTTTTTTGGTTGCACAAAAATCTTTGCTTGCACTTGTCATTTTTAAGTAACAGAAATCCAAGAGGTTATAAATCAGTGGGAATGATTAACATTGGAAGAGTTTTTCCAAAAAAAAAAAAACAAGAAAAAACAGAATTTTTTTCTCTGCCCTTCTTATTAAAAGAAAAAGAAAGTAAAGGAATGAATCCAATTAGAGTATTCTGGTATTTTCCAGTCATCTCCCAGGGCTAGATCAATCACTAGCACATCATGCTCCAGCAATAAAGAAATGGAAAAGAAAAAAATGCAGTGATCTAGAGGAAGAAGAAATAATCAGTGGGTTTGAACTGTAAATCATGCAAACAAAATTATTTCTAAATTAGAAACCTTATTAAATCTTTAAAATATGTGTTTTTGCTACAGCTTTTATTTCCAGATAATCACTAATATTATCCTCTGCAATCAGAAGGTAATTACATTTCTTGTCATTATGAACATTTATTTAATAATCTATAAAATTATAGTAACAATCTGCAAAGTAGCAAAAGTACTGGTTAAATATCTTTCCTGTTAAGAAAGAGTCAGTTCCTAGGCACTTTAAATACAATTTACATACAGAGTCTTCACTGGCTAAAGATATACTTCTAATTTATGCATATATTATTTAGCTATGAAACTAAAAAAAAAAAGTATTTCATTTCCATAATGATGTTTTACATCCAAATGAGTTCCCAGGTGGCTCAATGGTAAAGGAGACATAAGAGATGCAGGTTCAGTCCCAGGGTCAGGAAGACCTCCTGAAGGAGGGCACAGCAACCCACTCCAATATTCTTTCCTGGAGAATCCCATGGACAGAGGGGCCTGATGGTCAGACATGACTGAAGCAACTTAGCAAGCACGCATGCAGGGTATCTATCACCATATAGCTTATGACAAAAACTTGCCTGACTGTTACATTCAACCTAGAAAAGTATTTAATGAACATTTTTAGCAACTGAACTCTTTAATATTTTCAGCAAATTATACTTAGAAAACAGGGGAAACTTTTTTTTTTAAGAAGTATTTTCCCTGAGTTCTTGAATCCTCTCTTTGAATCCTCTTTTAAGAAGAGAAAACAGACTGGATAGTCAGGTACATTTCTCTATTTCCCTCAGAATCCACAGGTAACCTTTAGGAGTCATGGTCTAAAATACACAGCAAGAGACAAATAACCTTCTGGATGATGATAGTGATAGAATGGAGATGGGGAAGGAGCACAGAGACAGAAATACGAGTGGGAAACACAAACTGTAAGAAAATAGTATAACTGTCTAGGTTAATCAGTGTGAGCGCAGAACGTCAGAGCAGTAAGAAGCCTTAGTGATCATGCTGGCTAACCGTTTCACTTATACCTGAGAACAATGAGACTCGGGAAGGTGAACTGTCTAGCAGGATTACTGGTTCCTTAACAACAGAATGCAGCTTCTGTTAGCCACCCAACCATCAAACGTTATCAATACCACAGGAAAATGGCTATTCAACAATATCAAAGGAATACAAGGACCGAGCAAATAACCTGATGGAACAGGGCAGACCATGGACTTCAGAACACCGAGACATGGTAGGGAAGGTGATGAGCTGGAGAGTGCATGACCCACCTAAAGAGAGCAAAACCACTGTGCTGGTCAAAGATTTCATTCAGGTTTTTCCGTAACATCTTCGGAAAAATCTGAATGAACTTTTTGGTCAACCTAATTCTCAAGTGGATTTTTGCCATGTGGGAATACAGGTCTGGTGTTACTGGGTATACTGAATTTTCAAGAGAAGTCAGAAATCCAGATATTTAGTGGAAATCCCTTGATATTTAATTGTGAGAAACTAATTTGAGTTTTTTAACTCCCACACGGATCCAATATATCTGCAGCCCAGACACTGTCAACAGATTGCTAGCTCACGAATCCTGGTCGACAGCAGTCCAAATGTCCCCAGAAAACATTTTTTATGTGGTCAACTGGTCCAAAACTGATATCTCTAGCGACTTCATTAAGATAACCAATAGAATTCAGGCCAGGGAACTTTTCAGTGAAAAGTTGGTGAAGTGGTTGGTGTGATTTGCCTTTATTTGCCCTTGTTCAGCTACCCTTGATGGCCACCTAATTGTACCGGCTTCTCTGCAGTGACAGGTAACCCACTTCACAGCCTTACCTTATTTGGTTTTGCTCTGAGTGAGTTTTGGGAATTAAGATCTTTCTGAGAGATTTTATCCTCTTACCCTCAAAATCAGCACTCCTGCCTGCAAATGCAACTGCATTCGCCACCACAAGCAAAGAAAAGAAGACAAAGTTTCTTTAGGAACTTATGAATGGTGCAGAGATAGTTTGGGGAAGATCTCTTCAGAGGTCTGGATGGGATAATTCCTGTTGCAAAAGGAATGATGTTAGGTGCCATTTCCTATGAACCGGCTGTCTAATACACCCAGGCAGGCACAGCTGAAAGAACACAAAGCAATTTTAACCTCTCAAAACCTTCCCACTCGTGTTCCCTGCTTTCTCTCATCTTGCTTGTTCTAAACTTCCCACTGGCCCTGTCATTAATCCATTCAATAAATAAACATTCAAGGAGGACCAACAACAGCAAACATAGACTGCATCCTCATAGAGCTTAAATTCTAGAAGCAGAAAGAGCTATAGCTAGGCACAGCGGGTGTGGTAAATGTTGAACTAGCAGTTCTCCAGAGACAAGACTCTGACTTGTAACGTTTGATGAGTTCTGTTATAAATACTCCCACCATGCTGATTTCAAGCTACCAATGTACATCACTGAAGGCAAAATTGAGAAAGATGTTTAGTAACACACCTTTGTATGTTTCCACCATACAGATGTGATTTATAAAAATAATCTCAAGCATAAATATTGATAAGAATAAAACACAGCCAAGTAATTAGGAAGTGATGAGCTTTTAGTGTCATCCCCTGTTCTTTAACATGAATCATGTCATTGTATGTTTACATGATTTAGCTCTTAATAACGTATGTGTTTAACAACTAGCTCCAAAAATTCCTGAATTTAAAATTTGGTTCTCTTGACTTAGTACAAGCTGGCTCCAACACAGTACTGGATAGACTGATAGCTGGATGGATTTCTAATAGAATGAAAACACAAGTGATAGATTAGATAAAGAAAAATAAGCAAGAGATAAAGAATAATAGAGGAAGTTATCCATCGGAGGAGACCTAAGAATCAGAAACCCTGAGGCTAGAAATGGCCAGCCGATGACAGAATGTCTTCTACCACATACTCCGTACAATCAATCATTGCTTTAACAGTTTCCATGATGGCATCTCACTCTTTAGTGTTGCCTCCATCTTTGGATATTCCTGACTGAGAGAAAGTATTTCCTTTTACTGAGCTGGTTTATAAATTTTGCTTTCTTAAGACTTAGGAGTTCCAAATAAGCCCCAAAGATCTCAGAGACCTCAAAGTCAGTTGAGGGGAAGGATGGGAAGGCTGACTAGACGGAGCCATTCTGCTCTAAGTAAATGCACAATTTATACCTTTTTATACTATGGGAAATCTCCTAAAATTTGTAGTTGAGAAAATATTTTTATCGTTAAAACCTAGTTGAAATACACTTATATAACTATCTATGAAAGTAAAAGTGTGAGTTGCTCACTCATATCCAATTCTGCAACCCCAAGGACTGTCGCCTATCGGATTCCTCTCTCCATGGAATTCTCCAGGCAGGAACACTGGAGTGGGTTGCCATTCCCTTCTCCAGAGGATCTTCCCAACCCAGGGACTAACCTGGGTCTCTTGCATTGCAGGTGGACTCTACTGTCTGAGCCACCAGGGAATCCCATAACTATATATATTTGTTATTTATATATTACTTATGCATATTTGCATATTATATACATCCACCAAATTGCAAATAAATAAAGTAATAAAATAGCATGGTGAAAACTAGAGATCTCTCAAGAATAAGAGATACCAAGGGAACATTTCATGCAAAGATGGGAACAATAAAGGACACAGATGGTATGGACCGAACTGAAGCAAAATATATTAAGAAGAGGTGGCAAGAATACACAGAAGAACAATACAAAAAAGATTTTCACAATCCAGATAATCACGATGGTGTGATCACTCACCTAGAGCCAGACATCCCAGAATATGAAGTCAAGTGGGCCTTAGGAAGCATCGATACGAACAAAGCTGGTGGAGGTGATGGAATTCCAGTTGATCTATTTCAAATCCTTAGATGCTGGGAAAGAGCTGCACTCAATAGGCCAGCAAATTTGGAAAACTCAGCAGTGGCCACAGAACTAGAAAAGGTCAGTTTTCATTCCAATCCCAAAGAAAGGCA
Source organism: Antilocapra americana (assembly GCA_007570785.1). Lineage (NCBI taxonomy): Eukaryota > Metazoa > Chordata > Mammalia > Artiodactyla > Antilocapridae > Antilocapra > Antilocapra americana. The sequence continues at coordinate 3,630,052 of ML661344.1, read as the reverse complement.
ATGTCAAACAATGTTCAAATTACTGCACAATTGCACTCATCTCACACGATAGCAAAGTAATGCTCAAAATTCTCCAAGCCAGGTTTCAACAGTACATGAACCACAAACTTCCAGATGTTCAAGCCGGATTTAGAAAAGGCAGAGGAACCAGAGTTCAAATTGCCAACATCTGCTGGACCATTGAAAAAGCAAGACAGTTCCAGAAAAACATCTATTTCTGCTTTATTGACTACACCAAAGCCTTCGACTGTGTGGATCACAACAAACTGTGGAAAATTCTTCAAGAGTTAGGAATACCAGACCACCTGACCTGCCTCCTAAGAAACCTGTATGCAGGTCAAGAAGCAACAGTTAGAACTGGACGTGAAACAACAGACTGATTCCAAATTAGGAAAGGAGTACATCAAGGCAGTATATTGTCACCCTGCTTATTTAACTTATATGCAGGGTACATCATGTGAAATGCCAGGCAGGATGAAGCACAAGATGGAATCAAGATTGCTGGGAGAAACATCAATAACCTCAGATCTGCAGATGACACCACCCTTACAGCAGAAAGTGAAGAACTAAAGAGCCTCTTGATGAACGTGAAAAAGGAGAGTGAAAAAGTTGGCTTAAAACTCAACATTCAGAAAACTAAGATTATGGCATCGGTTTCCATCACTTCATGGCAAATAGATGGGGAAACAATGGAAACAGTGAGAGATTTTATTTTGGGAGCCTCAAAATCACTAGAGATGGCAACTATTGCCATGAAATTAAAAGATGCTTGCTGCATGGAAGAAAAGCTATGGCCAATATAGAAAGCATATTAAAAAACAGAGACATTACATTGCAAACAAAGGTTCATGTGTTCAAAGCTATGGTTTTCCAATAGTCATGTATGGATATGAGAGCTGTACTGAAAAGAAAGCTGAGCACTGAAGAACTGATGCTTTTTAACTATGGCATTGGAGAAGACTCTTGAGAGTCCCTTGGACTGCAAGGAGATCAAACCAGTCAATCTTAAAGGAGATCAGTCCTGAATATTCATTGGAAGGACTGATGCTGAAGCTGAAACTACAATACTTTGACCACCTGATGTGAAGAACTGACTCACTGGAAAAGACCCTGATGCTGGGAAAGATTTGAAGGCAGAAGGAGAAGGGAACGATAGGGGATGAGACGGTTGGATGGCATCACCGACTCAATGGACATGAGTTTGAGCAAGCTCCAGGAGTTGGTGATGGACAGGGAGGCCTGGAATGCTGCAGTCCTCAGGGTCACAAAGAGTCAGACATGACTGAGTGACTGAACTGAACTGACCAATTTTTAAATTTTCACCACCATATATAACCTCATATTAGTAAAGACAGGCTAGATCATACAATAGTAACAAATGATCCCCAAAGTCTAAGTGGTTTAATGGGACAGAATTTTATTTCTCACTCATGAAGTGTTCTCCAAATTCAGATGACATTGCGCATTTTGTTTCATTCCTCATCAAAAGTGACAAGGGTACACATTCAAGGAAAATGCAGAGAAGGGGGTACTTCCTATGCCCAGAAGGAACAGAACTGAAAATAGTAATGAGCTGCATTAATGGCTACTACATTCTCTTCTCAGTTGGCTACAGACTACTTATATCCTCCTAATAACTTTAACCAGGACTAAACAAAATTAGATCTTTAAAAGCACCACATGAAATTCTGACATTTACCATTATTTTCACCTATTATACCCTATTGAAAACCACTGACTGAAGAATAAAACATATCTTTCCACCACTTCTGATTTTGACTTCTAACACTTTCAAAGAGGTTGTCTATGACTACCATGAGTGGAATTGATGTTGCCATCTGTGAATTAAACCTTCAGAAAGAAACCACAAATGGCAAAAATAATTCTCAGTAGAAGTAACCCCTCCAAAAGATATACACCAGAGTCTACTCAGGGACCTCTAAGTCTAAGCAAAATAACTAATGGGCAAAGCCAGAGAAATATGTCTAAATACAAAAGAAAGAAAAAGGCATGAATGTGCAGCTTGCCAAGCTTTACTCTTGTTGTAAGGAAGAGAGTGATACTCTTTCCAAGTCTCTATATTCCTAGATGGAACCCAAAGTTAACTTCATGCTTATTACATTCAACAAATGCTAAATCCTAGAATATTCTCTCTTCTTTCTCTTCTCCCTCCCTTGACTTTTATATTAAGTACTGTCAGCTATTTTACTTCTGTTTGGGAATGACAGTTGTAGAAATTTCTTACCCTTAAATACCAGGATAATCCTTTAGAAAAAGAGTTGGTAAACTACAATCCATGGACAAAATCCAACCTATGCCTTGCTTTTGTAAGAACCATGAGCTAAGAATTGCTTTTACATTTCTAAAGGGCTAAAAATAACAAAAATATGCAAAAAGTGACCATATGCATGGCCTGCAAAACCTAAGTCACTTACTTTCTGAAACGTTTCAATAAAAATCTGCCTACTCCTGCTCTAGAACAAAAAGCCCCATGTTCTCTGGAAATCTATGGCTTAAAATCAATAATTCCATTCAACTCCAACAGAAAGTAAGGAAGCATGGACAAAAAAAATAACCACTTACACTACTAAAATTATTTTGCAAGGGCATATTACACAGATTTCTGAGTAAATCTAGCCCCAATAAGGCATCTTTTCCAAAATAAGAAGCCTCACAAATTCCTCAGAAATGTGAACTTCAGGAAGCATAGCTGTTCTGTAGGTGAAGAATTTGTTAAATCTCAGTAAAGGGGTAAAATTAGCAATTCTTTTGTAAACCAGGCATTCCTATATGTAGATGAGCACAGAATATTTTATGGCAGTCCAGATGTAAAACATGATGAAACGATAATGAATCAGATTTCCATAATGATGATAATATCATCATCATAAGAGTATTCACAACCATTGCCAGAAAGATGTAGTATATAAAAAGAATGAGTAAGAAGTTGCTATAAAATCTCAGGAAAAGAAATTAAGGGAAAGACTTGTGAAGCTCACTTCAGGACAGATAGCAAAAGCCTCAGCAGAGGTTGTTAAAATTAAAGACAGACAGATGTTTTCAAGAAGGTATGAGAATTATAGATGGATGGTTCTATCACCTAGGATGTATTCAGCTTCGAATAACAGAAAATCCAATGAATAGTAAACAATAAGACAATTATGTTTTACTTCTACCAAGTGTGGAGGTGGCATGTCCCAGGTTCATTCTGTGGCTTAATAGAATCATCATGAGCCAGACTCTCCGTTTCTTGTGCTCCATACCTGAGCTTCATGCACAAGCTTTCTGCCCTTGGAGTCACAGGATAACTGCTACAATTTCATATATAGCATCATCTCAACAATATTGCAAGAAAGACGTAAAGGAATGCCAAAGACCTCTCTTCATATGCCTATCTTTTCCATTGGGAAGAATATTATCATTCTTAGGATGTTCTCAATAGTCTTTCCACCAAGTCTCTTTGGATCACATCTGGATTTTAACTTCTAGTATAAAGAGACAAGACATAAAAGAAGAAACGGGCAGAAATGCTTTGGGGTCACCAGCCCATCAGGTCTGCTACTGACTAAATGATATTGGAAGATTTCATTAAAGAAAATATTCACATTCTTCAACTTTTGTTATGAGAGATAGGCTAGGTCTACTGGACCTTTGGCATGACTCAAAATAACCATTCTAATGATACAGGGTATCACTAAGGAGTCTGATTGATCTGAGCTTCTGAACCTGGTCCTCCTTATGGTTTGCACAAGAGCCTAACTCAGAGACTTAAGGAAGCAGCAACAAAGTTGCATTCAGGATCAACAGCCCAAAAAATCTAGGAAGAAAAGTTCACTGTAAGATGAGGTTTTAAAACAAGAACAGTTTTAAACAAGAGAATCTATTCATGTATAAATTAGATGTATGTATTGTTTTGTTGGAGAATATATATATTTCAATGATGATGTCATCTCTAAAATATTTCTGGAACAGGCATGTAGAAATGACTTAGGGACAGTTTATAAGTCACATAAGAAACTGATGCTTATTCCTTTATATTTCTTCACAATTAATCCTTCAATATGTTTTGCATACAGAGCTCAGTCAATATTTTTATAAGTAAAACTGCCCATTACTTGAAAAGTTTAGTCACCAGATTTAATTCCTAATAAATTTAAACTATTTTCTTTAAGCAAACTCACATTAAAATATTTACTATTTCTCATCACTGAAGATTTTTTTCAAAGTTTCTTTTATCTTAAGGGTAGAGTTTATTATGTAATTCTAAATATATTTTCCAAATATATATATTATATATATAATATAATATATATTAAATATTATATATAAATTATATAATATTATATACTTGTCAACAATGAAGCCCATATATATTATATACATAAATTATATATATTTATATATTATTATGTATATTATATAAATAATATCTTAATATATATAATAATAATATATAAAGGTATCTTATCTTAAGGGTAGAGTTTATTATGTAATTTTAAATATATTTGCCAATTTAAGTATATAATATTATATATTATACATATAATATAAAAATATTGTATATTTGTCAACAATGAGGCCCATAACTTTCTTTTATCTTCACACTAAACATGTGAAAGATACTCTAGTTAGGAAAAATCAAACACACAACTCATAAGACATAGTTCTTGGCCTTGAGAAGTTGACTGGTGTAACAGAAAAATAAGAAAAGGAGACAAAATTCTAAAAGTTGGGTTTTATTTCCACTCCACAATTCCATTCATCCACAAAAAATTACTATCACCTAGTATGTTAAAAGCACTGAGATGAAGGTGGGAAAAATGAAGGATTGTACCTTCATGGAGTTAAGAAATGGCAAAGACAATGATAACACAAGGTAGAAGGTGATAAGTAGAATAAAGAAAATATATACAATTAACAAAATGTTACAACAGTGGAGCAGGCATGGGAAGAAGAAATCATGGTGCTCATGTTGATATTAACAAGATATTAGGATTGACAGAAGTAATAGGTATGTGATAAAAATAGAGATTCCCAGTGTGTATGTAGGTATTAATCTAAAAGGCACAAAAATTTCAGACTTTATTTGCAGGTAATATGAAGTCAGCAGCATTTTCTACAAGGAAGCTGGATAATCAGTCAGAACCAAGTTTCTGGAAAAAGAACTTGGTCAGATGAATTAATGGTGGGGAGAGTGGATGCTCGGAGACCAGTGAAAAGAGTACTACAAGTAGATGAGATGTGCAGAGGTGGCGAGGGCCACCTACCATGCAAACACAGGTGTAGGAACAGTAGGGAAGGGACAGACAGAGGCAGTTGCTCTCACTCCTGTCTACTTTACAAATTACCCGTGGAATTTTAAAAATTTAGATGCACAACAAAAGAGAAGAACACAAATTCTGCCCAAGAGGAAGCAAGAATGGTCGATATACATAAGAAAAGATGCTCAGTCTCATTAGTTATCAAGCAAAGGCAAATTAAAATCATTGTGAGATTCAGCTTTATATCCTCCAGCATGAAAATGAAAAGCAAAACCCAAAATTTGGGCATTAACAAGCAAAGACAGAAATATGGAACAACACAAATTCTCAGGTATGGCTGGAACTTAATGGGTACAACCACTATGGAAGAGGAGCAATGTGGCATTACTTTGGAAAGTTGACAATGTAAATGTGAAGATACAGTCCAATAATTCTGCTCCTAGGTATATGCCCTTAAAAGTTGTATAATATGTGCCTCCGGGAAAAAAGAAAAAAGTAGCCTAAATATCTAACCATGGGCCAGTGGATGAATAAACTGGGCTGTATTGGTAAGAGGCATACTATATTAAATAAATGAGCCATAGCTGTAGGTAACAGTATAGATTACCCTCAAAATGATAATGAAGAATTAAAAAAGCAAGTCACAGAGTACAGATAAAAAGGTCAACAAATAAATTAGACATTTATTGATTAGGAAGATATGTATCTGTAAGAAAACTACGATGAAATCTAAAGGGAAAACACATAAATATTCAGAATAGAAATTTCCCTGAAGGGAGGGAGAAAGAAATGGGAGGCCAGTAGTACTTAAGAGACTTCAGTTCTATTGGTAATGTTCCATCTTCTTGAAGTACATGGTAGCTTTAAAAAGCCAGTATATTATATCCACATCCTATTTTTGTATTTTATAGTGTATTTTTTCTTCAATATCTATGAAACCTTCTCAAACACAAAATATAGATATTCATACCCCAACATATCCAGGGATGGATTTTAGAAGCAGTATTTTTAAAAGGTTCCACAAGTGACTCTCAACACATTCTAGGAATCACTGTATTAGGACAACAAAATTGGTCAACAATTTTAGCTTGTGGGAAAGGAGTATCAAATGACACTCAATTGTGAACTTCTATTTCTAGTGAGAGAAACAGGTACCATTAATCAAAACAGGGAATTCAGAAGGAGAACTGAATCAGGGAGAACTATGAACAAGATAAATTTAAGGTACAGATAAGACCAAGACCATTTGTTGAAGGTAACTGGATAAAGCAGTTAATTTTCATTAAATAGAGAACCTTTACATAACTGAAGACCAGGACTAGAGAAAGTAGATTTCTTTAGGAGGTAATTTCCAGCCCCCAAAACTATCCTATGGGATCTATGATACTTTCCAGGAACATATGACAAAAGGACTTGTTAAACTGCTTTATGCAGGTCAGGAAGCAACAGTTAGAGCTGGACATGGAACAACAGACTGGTTCCAAATAGGAAAAGGAGTACGTCAAGGCTGTGTATTGTCACCCTGCTTATTTAACTTATATGCAGAGTACATCATGAGAAACGCTGGGCTGGAAGAAGCACAAGCTGGAATCAACATTGCCGGAAGAAATATCAATAACCTCAGATATGCAGACGACACCATCCTTATGGCAGAAAGTGAAGAGGAACTAAAAAGCCTCTTGATGAAAGTGAAAGAGGAGAGTGAAAAAGTTGGCTTAAGGCTCAACATTCAGAAAACTAAGATCATGGCATCTGGTCCCATCACTTCATGGCAAGTAAATGGGGAAACAGGGTAAACAGTATAAGACTTTATTTTGGGGGGCTCAAAAATCACTGTAGATGGCGACTGCAGCCATGAAATCAAAAGACACTTACTTCTTGGAAGGAAAGTTATGGCCAACCTAGATAGCATATTGAAAAGCAGAGAAATTACTTTGCCAACAAAGGTCCATCTAGTCAAGGCTATGGTTTTACCAGTAGTCATGTATGGATGTGAGAGTTGGACGGTGAAAAAGGCTGAGTGAGGAAGAACTGATGCTTTTGAACTGTGGTGTTGGAGAAGACTCTTGAGAGTCCCTTGGACTGCAAGGAGATCCAACCAGTCCACCCTAAAGGAGATCAGTCCTGAGTGTTCATTGGAAGGACTGATGTTGAAGCTGAAACTCCAATACTTTGGCCACCTCATGCGAAGAGTTGACTCGTTGGATAAGACCCTGATGCTGGGAAGGATTGGGGGCAGGAGGAGAAGGGGACGACAGAAGATGAGATGGCTGGATGGTCATCACCGACTCGATGGACATGAGTTTGGGCAGACTCTGGGAGTTGGTGATGGACAGGGAGGCCTGGCATGCTGCAATTCATGGGGTCTCAAAGAATCGGACATGACTGAGTGACTGAACTGAAGTGAACTGAAACTGCTTTAAAATTAAAGGGCTTTTAAATAAATAATAACAGGATTAGAATCTCCCAAATTTCTAGTCTTCTCTACTAAGGGATATTCTTGTACTTATCTGCATTGGAGGGGATAGCTGTTGCTATGGTAATTACTTTGCCACAATCTTAAGAATAAAAAGGCTGCTGTTTATAAATGACACACAACTTTCTTTTCAAGGGCAGCATGAGCTATGTTCCCTGAGCCTGACCAAGCTGTGGTCAAGCTGGAGTCATCACTAGAGACAGAGTGCCCTGTCTACTGCTCTGCACATGTCTTTCATCAGTGGATTCACAGAAGCTGTAAGGTTTTCAAATTATGGTCAGGGTATTGGAAATTTTTTATTAAGTTTTCAAATAGCTAAATAGATTTTGAGGCTCTGGGGAAAGAAATTTCCCTTGCCGGGGACCTCTATGCAGCACTGTTAACCCTGATTTATCTTACAGGGATACAGGAAGTATCCAAAAATAAATCAGTGCTGATCAAATTCTGTCTTTCTAACCTCTCTAATACTGCAAGTTCCTAAAAACTGAAAGTGGATCAGTGAGTAATTATCACTGCAATTATTTCAATTAGTACATCATCAGACCTACCACTGATTGTCAATATTTCACATATATTATTATTTATTAAAATAAAATACCAAGGTAAATATCCCAATACTTTGTAGATTAAGAAAGTAGGAATCAAAGAGATTAATTTCCCCAAAGTCTCTGCTATCAAGGAGTACAGGCTGAATTAAAATCTAAATCCAAGAAGTTAAGAAAAATTTTATGCAACCTAGATTCATCTTACTTAAATCATGTCTTATTCCTCTGCCCAAGATCACCTCTTCAGGTAATTCTCATTGCCCTCACTGAATCTCCTGTATTAATACACACTTCCGACCATACACAATCTGATCTCATAAGTGAGAAAGCAATTTAATGAATTTGATGAATCTTTACGGTTTCATACTTTACCTTACTCATAAAATAAATTCCTAGAATTTCAAAAAATGCCTATCTAACTTACAACATACGAAGGTTCACTTTTTTTCTGTAGAGAATTACTGAGATTTGGTTCAGTCATTCAAGGAGATAAATGTGGTTATTCATGGATAGAAGCCATTCTTCACTTCTAAACATATTTCCTTCTGTGTATCTGAGAAAATGAAGAACTAGACCACTCGAATTTACTGCAGACAGAAAAACCTATATCTCTCTGGTACAGGATCTTGACAGCACTCCCTCCCCGATCTCTGTCTCCAAATGCTCTGAAAGATAAATACTGTCACTATCAATTCTGCCTTTTACAGTCAGATCAAATCTGAAAATACTCACTTATTTGCCCCCTTGGCCTCTCTGAAGTATCTGACAGCAAAGACCTTTTCTAACCAAATCTTACAGTCTCTTTCTAATCAATCTTTCTATTAATATGTTTGATCCTGCTTTTGTTCTTTCCTTTCTTAATTTTTTTTTCTTAATGTAATTTCTCTGAAACCATGCATCTCTGGCCTCATTCTACCTCTGAGGTCATTCTTTCTCATCTTTAATCATCATTGCAAATATTTTCCAACTATTGACAGAATAAAAGCAAGCAAAAGAGAGAATGAGCAGAGAGATATTAGAGAAAAAGATAACAGTGAGTACCTGAGACTAAGTAATACAAACAGCAGAGTCATTCAGAATAGGCTCTGACACGAGACTAACCAAATCACAGCTCTGGAACACTACTAGCTTTGTGACATTCAGCCATTCACTCACCAAATACTGAGATCTTCAACATACGAGGCAGAGTAGTAAGTGCTGAGTAGGCAGTGGTAAACAAAGCAGTTAAGTTCCCTGTGGTAGATTTTATTGTCTGCCAAACAGCTCATTTTTCTCTCTTGGGTGCCATCCTCATAGAAGGATTATATATGCCCATCTTGTTATGATTAAGAATGGTCATGTGACTTGTTTTGGCCAATGAAATGGGCAGATATTCAAAAGCTACCATGTGGCTCCATGTTCTTTTTATTTCTGCTGTGACAACTGGCAATGCTCCAGACAAAGGCTGTTGTGTGAGCAAATAACAGCACAATAAAGGCATCTCTAAGCTTCCACTTTCTAGGAATTGAAAAAGACAGTGTTCATAAAGTTTCTAACTTTACATATAAGTATTAAACATCCATTACATAACAAGCCCTCAGCTAGTTGAGGAAAACATGGTTCTAGCTTTTGAGTACATCCTCATATTTAAAAGGAAGACATACATAGAAACAAAAAACTTCAGTTTTGCACATATGGTGCTGGGAATACAAGAAAGGAATAGATTATTCTGCCAGGTAAACCTAAGCTCATTGAAGGAAAAATTGAAATTTTCACCACAAAAAAAAGACAGTAGTAGCAAGAATGAAGGAGGGAAGAGAAAAAGAGCATGAGAAACAAAGAGAAAGTATGAAAAAAAACATTGTAGCACTCTAGGAAAATTACAAATAGTTTAATAAAGCTGAAGAATAGGATTCTAATAAGGAAAGAAGCAAGACACCCAGGATGGTGTTTAGGTGGAGTCAAAGTGGGGAGGGTTCCATGTGCCAGACCCAGATTTGGTTTTTAATAGGAAAATAACCACAGACAAACCGGTATTCCAGAAACATCCCTCAGAAGGCAGTGTTGAGGGTGGAAGAGACGAGAGCAGACACTAGTTAGAAGGCGGCCAAGGCGTTCTAGATGAGATGTCATAAGAGAAAAAGCAGTGGCAGTGGCAGCTGAGCGGTGAGTTTAGCTTCGAGTTCCGGTAAACAAAGCAAAAGAGGCCCTATATTTTTATCTGACAGAAGAAATCTTACAAGTTTATCTGACTCTTACAAGATTATTTTCCTGAGGTATTAATCTTTTAAGAGTGACAGTAGTATATGGATCCTTCTAAAATGCAAATAAAGGAATGCAATGAGCATCATGCTTAATTACAATTTTGCAAACGACATGTCCTCATATATAATGGTAAGATTATAAATTATACTTCTTTGTTAGTGAAAATACAGTGAGACTAAACATATGACTATAACACATAAATAATCCCACCTCCAACAGATATGCTATCATTACTTTTAGTGTGTATTCTTCTAGCCCTTTTTGCTCATTCATACATGTACAAAGTACAAACACAGTTCTATATTTTTAAAGTAAATTTTTATATAGAACCCAGTCAACATAATAAGTTGCAATAAAAAAAGGAAGGCTAGAGTTTTCCAATTGGTATTGCAAAATATAAAATCAATTCCTGTGCACACTGCGAAGTGCTAATACTCCTCAAAAAATTACACAGCCACTGATACACACATATAAACGTTCAATTATTAGAACAGCTTTGCTCTGATATTTCAGGCTCAGTCCTTGAAACTCAACATTAAAAAAAATAACTAATGACTAAGGATGACCTGCAGGCTGCTGGGGCTGGGAGGCAAAAGGTCACTTAGTCAGTGGAGTCTTATCAGTCCCACAGCATGGCTTTTTGGAAGGAACGAGGCCTGCCCATGATCCCCTAGATACATCAGAAATACACCTTCAGATACAGAAGTGCATGCAGAACACCAGCTGAGAGCAGACAGGAGTACCTGACCAGTGGAAAAGAAAACATAGAACCACACAAAACTCAGCCAGCATCGGCAGCTGATCAGTAGAGAGGCTTGCCCATCAAATGCCTGAGGTACTGAACTACAGAGTAGGAGCCTACCCAGGGTGCTCCTTTAAGTGACTGATGCACCAAACTACAGAGGAGGACCCCAGCCAGGGGGGGTCCCTCTATGTGCCTGATGCGACGAACAACAGAGAAGGACCCCAGGCAAAGGAGCCATCTAAGCGCCTGAACAGGCGGAGCTACGGAGAAAGACTGGCCAAAGAGGCCTTCTGATCGCCAGCTACCAGAGGCTCAAAATAAGACTGATAGGGCCATAGCTCCTGCGGCGGAGACAGTCTGTGTTCCTGCACACTAGGCTCCGCTAGTGTCTCTGCAAGCCAAGCAGCTGCTCCACCTTCAAGCTCAACTGTCACTGGGGCAGAGCTGCCACAGGCAAAAAATATTCTTGCATCTATGCGTGCAGGGTCACGGGTCCTGTCCAACTCTGCAAGCCTGTAGGCTGTGGCTTGCCAGGTTTCTCTGTCGGGGGGAGGGGGTCTCCAGGCAAGAATACTGGAGCGTATTATCCAATACTGGTTGCCATACCCTTCTAGAGTACTATATTTCCTGCTGCCCTAGCTGCCAACTCCCCTGAGTACCTGGTGCTGCCAGAACCCCTGCGACCCAAGCAGCTGCACCACCTCCACACTGGCCCTCACAGGGGCAAACCCAAGTCCTCCAGGGCGGCCTCAGGAACAAACCCCAGTGGACGATCCACATGCAGAGGTGGAAATAAAACCACAACTGAAACCCAGGGGCAGTGTGGTTAAGGAAGAAGACCCAAAACTTTCCCACCAGCCACACAAGCATTTTCCCACAAAAGAAAATGCACTAGCTCTGATAGCTGTGATATTGGAGGCAAGAACACACAGGAGTAGGACCAAATTAGAATCTGAGCTGCCCCCACAGCAGGTCCAGAGATCAGCAGTGTTGGAGGACATCCTAGGGAGGTAAGGTGGACTGTGACTCCCAGCGAGGGAAAGGACTCTGACAGCAGTGATTCAAGAAAAACAATTATTATTCTTATGTTTTGACTTGTTCTGTAGATTCTTTCAGATATTTTTCCTTTTTTTTTTTATTTTTTTTTTCCCTCTCTGTTGTAGTTGTTGATTTCATGGGCACTATAAAATCCAGTTAAGCTTTTGAGCCTTTTTTCCCTCAGTTACATTTTTTATTGTTATTATAAAAACCTCTGCCTCTACATTGGAGTTTTGCAATTCTGTGGAATTTTCTCTTTTTTTCCCCTCTTTTTCATAATGTTAATTTTTTTAAACATGTTATTATTTTTCTACATTTATTCCCTTGTTTACCTTTCCTACTTTTCTTTTCCCCTTATAGTTGATCTTTAATGTATATAAAGCTTCTTTATCTACCTCTATTTAACTTTGCATATCTATTCTTTCTTTTCTTCCTTTTCTTTCCTCTCAACATATTTGTTAGTTTTGTTTTCATTGCTTTATTCCCCACTTAGCACCTTGCTTTAGTTTTGTTCTCCAGTTTGTGCTTTAGTTAGTTTTGTTCTTAACTGGTAAATATAATTTTTGATTTCCTTTGTTCGCTGGGTCAATCTACTGTACTCTATTTTTGCTGGACTGTTTTTACTTTGCTCATGGATGTATATGTATATGTATATATTCCATTATTTTAGTATTATTTGCCTGATTTTGTAATTGCCATGTGTCTGGGGTTCATCTTTCATTTCTTATTTTTGGATATTTGTTTTAATCTCACTTACTGCCATGACAAACCACTTCTGGAACCTTCGTTCCTGACCAGAGATCAAGCCCTGAGCCTTTGGAGTGGGAGCACTGACTCCAAGACCCTAGACTACCAGAGAAATAACCTAAGGGAGCATCAAACAGTGAGAACTCACGCAAATGAAACCACTTGAATACCAGATGGAGCATCACCCAACAACCAATAGGACCCTGCGCGGGACACCTCACCTAAACAACAAACAAAACAAAAAGAGAAACCCAATCATCAGCATATATGATTACCACTTCACTCAGCCTTGCCCATCAGAGGAAAAACAAACAAACAAATAAACTCAGCACAAATCTCACCCTATACCAAGCTTACACAAAGCACTGGATCAACCTTAGGAGGACAGAAACCAAAAGGAAGAAAGAATTCAAGTTCTTCGAGGAAAGAATTCAACTTTCCTTAGGAAGCCTGGGGAAAGGAGATCTCAAACACAATAAGTTAAAAAAAATAATGAGAAGGCTGAGAAATATTACACAAATGAAGGAACAAACTAGAAACACAGAAGTCAAAATAGATGAAGAGGAAACGGCAAACTACCTGTAAAAGAATTTAGAATAATGATAGTAGTGATGATCAGAAAACAGAATGGAGAAAATGCAAGAATCAATTAATGAAGACCTAGAAGAATTAAAGAATAAGCATACAGAGACAAACAACACAATTACTGGAATTAAAAATACTCTAGAAGGAATCAATAGCAGAATATCTGAAGCAGAAGAACAAGTCAGTGAGCCGGAAGATAAAATGGTGGAAATAACTTCTGAAGAGCAGAATAAAGTAAAAAGAATGAAAAGAATTGAGGACAGTCTCAGAGACCTCTGGGACAATATCAAATGCACCAACATTCAAATCATAGGTGTCCCAGAAGAAGAAGAGAAAAAGAAAAGGTATGAGAAAATTTTTGAAGAGATTATAGTTGAAAATTTCCCCAATATGGAAAAAGAAACAGTCAATCAAATCCAAGAGACACAAAGAGTCCCTTACAGGATAAATCCAAGAAGAAACACACTGAAGACACATACTAATCAAACTAACAAAGACTAAACACAAAGAAAGAATATTAAAAGCAGCAATGGAAAATCGACAAGTAATGTACAAGGGAAACCCCATATGCGTAACAGATGATCTTTCAGTAGAAACTCTACAGGCCAGAGGGAATAGCAGGATATATTTAAAGTATTGAAAGGAAACATCTACAACAAAGATTACTGTATCTGGCAAGGATCTCATTCAAAATTGATGGAGAAAAAAAGACTTTTCAGACAAGCAAAATTTAAAAGAATTCAGTGCCACCAAACCAGCTATACAACAAATGTTAAAGGGACTTATACAGTTAAAAAATACAAGAGAAAAAAAAAGATCTACAAAATCAAATCAAAACAATTAAGAAAATGGCAATAGGAACATATATATCAATAATTACTTTCAATGTAAATGGATCAAATGCTCCAACCAAAAGGCACAGACTGGCTGAATGAATACAAAAACAAGACCTATATATATGCTATCTACAAGAAAGCCACTTCAGACCTCAAGACACATATAGACTGAAAGTAAGAGGATGGAAAATATATTCCATGAAAATGGGAAGCAAAACAAAGCTGGAGTAGCAGTCCTCATATCAAACAACATAGACCTTAAAATAAAGAATATTACAAGAGATAAGGAAGGACACTACATAATGATCAAGGGATCAATCCAAGAGGAAGACATAGCAATTGTAAATATCTATGCACCCAACATAGGAGCACCTCAATACATAAGACAAACACTAACAGAGAAAATAATAAAAGGAGAAATTGACAGAAACACAACCATAGTAAGAAACTTTAACACCCCACTCACACCATGGACAGATCATCAAAACAGAAAATTAATAAGGAAACACAAGTCTTAAATGATACATTAGATGAGATGGATCTCATTGATATCTTCAGGACATTCCATCCAAATGCAGAAGAATACACCTTCTTCTCAAGTCTACATGGAACATTCTCCAGGACAGACCACATCTTGGGTCACAAATCAAACCTCGGTAAATTTAAGAAAATTGAAATCATATCAAGCATCTTCTCTGACCACATTGCTATGAGACTAGACATCAATGACAAGAAAAAAACTGTAAGAAATACTAACACATGGAAATTAAATAACACGTTTCTAAATAACCAACAGGTTACTGAAGAAATCAAAAGGGAAATCAAAAAATTTCTAGAAACAAATGACAATAAAAACATGACAACTCAAAACTTATGAGATTCAGCAAAAGCAGTTCTAAGAGGGAAGTTGATAGCAATACAATTATACCTCAAGAAACAAGAAAAATATCAAATAGACAACCTAACTTTACACCTAAAGCAACTGGAAAAAAAAAAGAACAATAACAAAAAAAAACCCTGAAAATTAGTAGAAGGAAAGAAATCATAAAGATCCAAGCAGAAATAATTTTAAAAGAAATGAAAGAAACAATAGTAAAAATTAATAAAACTAAAAGGTGGTTCTTTGAAAAGATAAACAAAATTGACAAGCCTTTAGCCAGACTCATCAAAAAAAAAGAGAGAGAAGAATAAATCAACAAAAATAGAAACAAAAAAGGAGAGGTTACAACAGACAATGTAGAAATACAGAGGATTATAAGAGACTATTATGAACAACTATATGGCAATAAAATGAATAATCTGGAAGAAATGAGCAGATTCTTAAAAAAGTTCATTCTCCCAAGACTGAACCAGGAAGAAATCAAGAATAACCCAGTCACAAGCACTGAAATTGAAGCTGTGATCAAAAATCTCCCAGAAAACAAAAGCCCAGGACCAAATGGCTTCACAGGAGAATTCTATCAAACATTTAGAGAAGAGCTAATCCCTCCCCTTCTAAAATTCTTTCCAAAAATTGCAGAGGAAGGAAAACTTTCAAACTCATTCTACGAGGCCACCATCACCTGATACCAAAACCAAAGACAACACAGAAAAAGAAAACTACAGGCCAATATCCTCAACAAAATTTTAGCAAACAGAATTCAGCAACACATCAAAAATCTTATTCACCATGATCAAGTTGGGTTTATTCCAGGAATACAAGGATTCTTCAATATACACAAATCAATTTGATACACCATATTAACAAATTGAAAGATAAAAACCATATCATCTCAATAGATTCAGAAAAAGGCTTTGACAAAATCCAGCACCCATTTATGATTAAAACTCTTCAAAAACTGGGCATAGAAGAAATCTACCTCAACATAGTAAAGGCCATGTATGATAAGCCTATGGCAAACATTATTCTCAATAGTGAAAAACTGAAAGCATTCCCCCTATGATCAGGAATAAGACAAGGGTGTCCACTATTATAGTGGCAAATAATAGTTTTGCCACTATTATTCAACATGGTTCTGGAAGTCCTAGATATAGCAATCAGAGAAGAAAAACAAATAAAAGGAATCCAGATTGGAAAAGAAGAAATCAAGCTCTCACTATTTGCAGATGACATGATACTGTACATGGAAAACCCTAAAAATAGTATCAGAAAATTACTAGAGCTAATCAGTGAATTTAGTAAAGTTGCAGGATACAAAATCAATACACAGAAATCACTTGTATTTCTATATACTAATGATGAAAAATCAGAAAGAAAATTTAAGGAATCAATCCCATTCACAATTGCAACAAAAAGAATTAAATATCTAGGAATAAACTTACCTAAAGAGACAAAAGAACTGTACACAGAAAATTATAAGACACTGATGAAAAAATCAAAGATGACATAAACAGATGGAGAGATATTCCATGTTCCTGGGTAAGAAGAATAAATATTGTGAAAATGACTATACTGCCACCAAAAACAATTTACAGATTCAATGAGATCCCTATCAAATTACCAATGGCATTTTTCACATAATTACAACAAACAATTTCACAATTCATATGGAAACACAAAAGACTCAGAATAGCCAAAGCAACCTTGAGAAAGAAGATGGAGCTGGAGGAATCAACCTTCCTGACTTCAGGTTATACTACAAAGCTACAGTCATCAAGACAGTATGGTAGTGGCACAAAAACAGAAATATAGACCAATGTAACAAGAAAGAAAGCCCGGAAATAAACCTATGCACCTATGGGTACCTTATTTTTGACAAAGGAGGCAAGAATATACCATGGGGCAAAGACAGCCTTTTCAATAAATGGTGCTGAAAACTGGATAGCTACTTGTAAAAGAAAGAAATTAGAACACTTCCTAACACCATACACAAAGATAAACTCAAAATGGATTAAAGACCTACATGTAAGACCATAAACTACAAAACTCTTAGAGGAAAACATAGAACACTCCATGACATAAATCAAAGCAAGATCCTCCATGACCCACCTCCTAGAGTAACAGAAATAAAAACAGAAGTAAACAAGTGGGACATGATTAACCTTAAAAGCTTTTGCACAGCAAAGCAAACTATAAGCAAAGTTAAATGACAACCCTCAGAATGGGAGAAAATAATAGCAAATGAAACAACTAACACAGGATTAATTTCAAAAATATACAACTCAATGCCAGAAAAACAAACAACCCAATCAAAAACTGCAAAAAAGACTTAAACAGACATTTCTCCAAAGACATACAGATGGCTAACAAATACATGAAAAGATGCTCAACTTTGCTCATTATTAGAGAAATGCAAATCAAAACTACAATGAGATATCATCTCACACAGTCAGAATGGCCATCATCAAAAAGTCTACAAACAATAAATGCTGGAGAGGGTGTTGAGAAAAGGGAATGCTCTTGCACTTTTGGTGGGAATGTAAATTGATACAGCCAGTATGGAAGGCAGTATGGAGATTCCTTAACAAACTAGAAATAAAACCACCATGTGACCCAGCAATCCCAGTCCTAAACATATACCCTGAGGAAACCAAAATTGAAAAAGACACTTGTGTCCCATTGTTCATTGCAGCATTATCTACAACAGCTAGAACGTGGAAGCAACCTAGATGTCCGTCAACAGATGAATGGATAAAGAAGTTGTGGTACATATACACAATGGAATATTCCTCAGTCATAAAAACAAATGCATTTGAGTCAGTTCTGCTCAGGTGGATGAACCTAGAGCCTATAATAAAGAGTGAAGTAAGCCAGAAAAAGAAAGATAAATATTGTATTCTAATGCATATATACAGAATCTAGAAAAATTATACTGAAGAATTTATTTACAGGGCAACAACGGAGAAACAGACATAGTGAATAGACTTATGGATATGGGAAGAAGGGAAGAGAGGGTGAGATGTACAGAAGGAGTAACATGGAAACTTATATTACCATATGTAAAATAGATAGCCAACAGGAATTTGCTGTTTGGCTCAGGAAACTCAAACAAGGGCTCTGTATCAACCTAGGGGGGAGGGATGGGGAGGGAGATGGGAGGGAGGTTCAAAAGTGTGGGGATACATGTATACCTATGGCTTGATTTATGTTGAGGTTTGACAGAAAACAACAAAATTCTATAAAACAATTATCCTTCAATAAAAAATAAATTAATTTAAAAACAAAGATCATGGCATCTGGTCCCATCACTTCAAGGCAAATAAAAAGGGAAAAAGTGGAAGCAATGACAGATTTTATTTCCCTGGGCTCCAAAATCATTGTGGATGGTGACTGCAGCCATGAATTTAAAAGATGCTTGCTCCTTGGATGGAAAGCTATGACAAACTTAGGCAGTGTATTAAAAAGCAGAGACATCGCTTTGCTGACAAAGGTCTATATAATCAAAGGCATGGTTTTTCCAGTAGTTGTGTATGGATATGAGAGCTGGACCATAAAGAAGGCTGAGCACCAAAGGACTGATCCTCCTGAATTCTGGTGCTAGAGAAGACTCTTGACAATCCCCTGGACAGCAAGGAGATCAAACCAGTCAATCCTAGAGGAAATCAACCCTAAACATTCATTGGAAGAAGTGATGCTGAAGCTGATGCTCCAATACTCTGGCCACCTGATGTGAAAAGCTGACTTGTTGGAAAAGATCATGATGCTGGGAAAGACTGAAGGCAGGAGGAGAAGGAGACTTCAGAGGATAAGATGGTTGGATGGCATCACCAACTCAATGGACATGAATCTGAGCAAACTCTGGAAGATAGTGCAGGACAGGGAAGCCTGGCATGCTGCAGTCCACGGGGTCACAAAGAGTTGGACAGGACTTAGCAACTGAACAACAACAGCAACCTTTCATTTTAAAATTTCATCCTTAAACTGAATCCAGAGTTCTTCTATTCCCAGGCCACCAGTGAAAGCTAGATTTAAGTTGACTCTTAGAAGCTATAAAATGAAATGAAGTATCCTGACGCTCTCTCTCCTTCCTCTTGAAGGTTAATTCCTCCAAAGGAGGGTGAAAGGGGAAAATCTCTCATAGTTTAACTGGGAGAGACTGGTATCCTTCCCCCAGTATTTTCCTGGTTTTTGTTTCACTGATTTAATAATGACACCCTGGCTTTAGATGCTTTCCATGTAGCAGGTGTCTTCATAACGTCCCTTTTATTGGGCTCTCTTACCAAACACTGAGCTCTCCTCAAAGACCAGTCAGAATGGCTGCCATCCAAAAGTCTACAAGCAATAAATGCTGGAGCGGATGTGGAGAAAAGGGAACCCTCTTACACTGTTGGTGGGAATGCAAACTAGTACAGCCACTATGGAAAACAGTGTGGAGGTTCCTTAAAAAGCTGCAAATAGACCTGCCATATGACCCAGCAATCCCACTGCTGGGCATATACACCGAGGAAACCAGAATTGAAAGAGCCACGTGTACCCCAATGTTCATCGCTGCATTGTTTACAATAGCCAAGACATGGAAACAACCTAGATGCCCATCAACTGACGAATGGATAAGAAAGCTGTGGTACATATACACAATGGAATATTACTCAGCATTAAAAAAAAATTCATTTGAAGCAATTCTACTCAGATGGACGAAACTGGAGCCCATTATCCAGAGTGAAGTAAGCCAGAAGCAAAAACAACAATACAGTATATTAACGCATATATATGGAATTTAGAAAGACGGTAACAAGAACCCAACATGCGAGACAACAAAAGGAACGCAGATGTATAGAATAGACTCGTGGACTTTGTGGATGAGGGTAAGGGTGGGATGATATGGGAGAAGGGCATTGAAGCATGTTAATTGTCATGTGTCTAATCAATCGCCAGCCCAGGATTGATGCTCGGGGCTGGTACAGCGAGATTTCCCGGGGGGAAGGGAGGAGGGAGGGGGGTTCCGGAGGGGAAGCATATGTAAACCCATGGTGATATCATGACAATGTATGGCAAAAACAATAAAAAAAAGAAAAAAAAAAGAAAGAAAGAAAAGCATTTCTCCAGGGTACCTTGTAATTCACCTTTGTTTTCAGTTTTGGAGCCCAACTGCAATCCAGAAAACAAGAATAATCTCATCTGATATTCTTTTTTTTTTCCCAAGGTTTACTCTCCTTTATTCTTAAAAATATCTCTCCACTACCTGGGACACAATCAAAATCCTGACACCTTATACTAAGAAGAACATTAAATATAATTGAAAAAAGACATATATAATATACATATTTACCTACAAAAAAAAGATATTGATACGTGTTGTTCACCTGATATTCTATGACTATGTTTCTGAATGTTTGTTTTTGTTTAGTCCCAAAATTCTTTTTCAAATTATAATTTTAGAAAAATGCTTTTTACACAACTTATTTCACAAAGGGTACCTACAAAAATAGACTCACATACATGGTATTATATCTTATTTAATTTATACTTGATTATATGCATTTTCTCAATCTTCAAATATGCCTCAAAGAATGCATTTTTATGACATAAGCAGTGCAATAATTTCTTATTATAGACAAGTTGCTTCCCATTTTTGCCCATTATAAATAATGCTGTGATTTACATCCCTGCCTATAAGTCTTAGATTACTACCTTAGATTATCCTAAAAATGATAATGAGTATGAACCTTTTATGATTATTGATACAAATCGATGACATATTTGCTTTTGAAAAAAACTATATCAATTTTTATTCCTATCTACAGTTTAAAAGACACTTTCATAACAATTTCCTCAATATGAGCTCTCTCTATGAAACCTTTCATAAATTATCAATTTAGTAACAGAAAAGATGGTACCCTCTTGTTTTAAATTGCGCTGCTTTGATTACTATGTAGAATTGATGTATTTTCAGGTGTTAATCAGCTATAAAGGTTTTGGATAACTAATAACACTTTCCACACATACATTAATAATCACTAAAAATGAAGCAGGAGTCAAACTAACCTAAAAATAACTTTCTTAATATTTAGTCTGATCAGAAAAGGATTAACTTTAGATAACAATTGGGTATCCCAAGATTCTTCTAACATTCAAACATAAGCAGCAGAGGTACATCCAAAGAAAAGAGAAAAACAGCCAAGACATTTATGTGTGATATTTTCCCCCCAAGTCCTTAAGACCAGATAAGTAAATTCTCCCCATATAAGACAGACTGAGACATTGGGAAATGGTCGAGACTGATGTGTTCCTGTGGAAACATAAGTCAGGGAAGTATGATCTACTCATATGTTCATAAGCCATAGGAACAAATTATTTTATTGACTGCCTTTATGCCCTTTGCCCATTTTTCTTACAGGAGATTAATATTTTATTACTAACTTGTAAATGCTTTTTACTCAATAAGGACATATCTTTGTCATATACACATCAAATATTTTTCTCACTATTTCTTAGCTTATAATTTTATTTAGCAGAAACTCTTAATTATGCATTTGATTTTTCAATAAAACTTTAAAATATCTTTTTAAATTTTCTTTTTTTTTAAAATTTTCTTTACTTTATTGTGTTGGTTTTGCCATACAATGACAAGAAACCACCATGGGTTTACATATGCTCCCCCTCCAGAACCCCCCTTCCTCCTCCTTCCCGATTCCCTCCCCCTGGGACATCCTGGTGCACCAGCCCCAGGCATCAACCCTAGGCTGGCGATTGATTTCACATATGATAATTAACATGTTTCAATGCCATTCTCCCATATCATCCCATCCTTGCCCTCTTCCACAGAGTCCACGAGTCTGTTCTATACATCTGCGTTCCTTTTGCTGTCTGACATACAGGGTTATCGTTACCATCTTTCTAAATTCCATATATATGCGTTAGTATACTGTATTGTTGTGTTTCCTTATGGCTTACTTCACTCTGGATAATAGGCTCCAGTTCCATCCACCTGAATAGAAGTGATTCAAATGAATTTTTTTTTAATGCTGAGTAATATTCCATTGTGCATATGTACCACAGCTTTCTTATCCATTCATCAGTTGATGGGCATCTAAATTTTCTAATAAGTTTAAACTTACAGAAAATTTGCAAAGATTGCACAGAGCTGACACATACAGTCTACCCATTTTCCCACTAACATCTTTTACTGCTCCAGGATCCAATCCAGGGTACCATATTGCATTTAATCTCAGCTTGATTTTTAATTTTGGTTGTACTTCTTTTTTATTTTATTTACAGAGCCAAGAATGTTAAATTTCTTCTCCCAAAATGACCAATCATTTGACAAGTAATCATTGCATTCTCCAGTGACTAGAAACACCAACTTAATCTTATAAATGACTTCCAAATTGGTATGTCTTAAATTAAATTCCTAAAAAGAAGAGATGCAATATTTAATTTTGGCTCTCAGAGCACAAAATGTGTTTGCTCAAAAATGCGTGTCGAATTCAGAATGAATGAACATTTTTTTTCTGTGAAATGTGATAATTTTAGTATAGCCATACATTTTTTGATAACCCAAAACAACTAAGCTATTCCATAACTATGTATTTCCCCATGACAAATGAAAACATATGTCCACACACAGACTTATTTTCTCAAAGTTTGTAGCTGGCATATTTGTAATAGCCCATTGTTGACAGCAACCTAAATCCCAATCAAAGTATGGTACATCCATACAGCAATTAAAAGGAAAGGCATTGAGTGGAGAGAAAAAAAGAAACACAAAGAATACATCCTGTGTGATTCTATTTATACAAAATTCTAAAACTACACACTAAGCTAGAGTGTAAGAAAGGAGAGCAGTGTTTGCCAGGAACTGGAGCAGGGGGACAACTCACTGCAGGAGGGAACTTTTGAAGATAACAGAAATATTGTGATTGCTGTGGTGGTTTCACAACAAATCCATTTGTCAAAAATCACTAAATTACAGGCTAAAATTGAGTGCAATTTATCATATACAAGAAATATCTCAATAGAGTTGCTTTAAAAACATTTCAGAAGGTGCACAAAATAATCCTTTGGTTATAAGCATATATATTAAACTCATTCTTTATCAATTATCTCATCTTTATAAAGTTTTGTTTTCATGTATTCTCTACATTACACACATATTTATACTCAGACACATACTTTTCCCTCGGGAAGCAAAGGCAGGTTTTCACCTGGTCTTTCCCTGTGGTCAACGATTTTGCTCTAGTGTTTCAGAATTAGCCAATGTCTACTCCTCCACCTGGTCAGGATCACTCCAATAACTCCAAAGCAGTTCTCGAGGTGATGCTGAAGAAATGAGGGTTCGTCTTGATTTCCCGGCAAGCCTGTGTGGATGGTGGGGCTGTGCAGGACTTGGGACCCACACTGAGAAATCTCATTCTGGAAGTATTCTCTTTGGGCAAAATTTTTCAGCCAGATGACTCCTGGAATAAAAGAGCTTCGTCAAAGCTGTCGGCTTTTCTCTGGCTTTTCTGGGAGAGCTTCGTGTTGCCCTGTGCTCTGATTCCTCCTCTCACAAGGGAGGGAAATTCATTAATGCTGTTGTCTATTGCAGTATCTTCCCTACTCAGGTTTTCTGTAATTAACGCCTTCATCTCTTTCTCTTCCCTCTAGGTGTTAAGATTTGATTATCCTATTACTAAAAAGCATGCAATGATTGAGTTTTCCCCTGGCCTTAATCTAATCCTCTCAGATTTGTGCCTGCTAATTTTTAAGACCACTGGCAGGGCAATTGATGAACCAGAACTGAGGGTAAACTGGGAACAACATCACTTCACTCAGGTCTTGGTAAGCTCTGCTCCTGGCACAGAGAGAGGCATGATGGTCCTTAAGCAACACTGGCCAGGAAACCCTGGAAATGAGTCAAAATGTATATATGTATGTATGTATGCATGTATGTATGTATATGCTGCTGCTGCTAAGTCGCTTCAGTTGTGTCCAACTCTGCAACCCCATAGACAGCAGCCCACCAGGTTCCCCCATGCCTGGGATTCTCCAGGCAAGAACACTGGAGTGGCTTGACAGTTCCTTCTGGAATGCATGAAAGTGAAAAGTGAAAGTGAAGTCACTCAGTCATGTCGGATTCTTAGCGACCCCATGGACTGCAGCCTACCAGGCTCCTCCGTCCATGGGAGTTTCCAGGCAAGAGGACTGGAGTGGGGTACCATTGCCTTCTCCAGGTATGTATATATGACTCATATATATATATATACATATATATATATATATATATATATACATCTTCAGTTATATATACATATAATCTTCAGTTATACATATATGTAAGTTTTTCAGATTCTTTTCCATGATAGATTATTATAAGTTGTTGCATAATTCCCTCTGCTATACATCAAGTCCTTATTGTTTATCCATTTTATACACAGTACTGTTTATCTGTTAATCTCCAATTCCTAACTTATTAGTTTGGGACAGCATGCTTTAAATGAACTTAATTATAAGGACAAAGGAGCAAGGAGATTTAAAGACTATCAATCTAGAAAACTGGAGGGAAAGAATGATGATATGTCTCTCGAGCTGTTTCTATCAAACAGCAGCTGTGTCAAGCAAGGCTTTGGCAAGCCAGGTGCTTTAGTCAATTCACGATTGAATTTCCCATCAACTGCCCGGAATGCCCTCATCCTTCTGTTCACCTGGCTCTCTACTCTGGGTATTACCCAGAGCTCAAAACTTGGCTTTCTACATGATACTCTCTTTATTAGAAACCTCTTCTGCGAACTCAAATACACTCACAGCTTACAACATCACTGTGATGTTGAACACTAACAAATCTAAATTCCAGATCTCTCACTTGTTTTCTTTGCCACAATTCCTCCTGCCTGTGGACATACTAGCTTCCAAAGTTGTATTCCAACTCATATTCAATATTCTAATCATATATTTTCCCCAAACCAATTCTTTTTCACACTCTAGCATTACTGCAAAAAAAAAAAAAAAACCTTAAAGTCTTCTTTGATTCTCACCTCTTTTACTTTAAAAATAATTTCTGCCAACTCATTGTTCAGGTCTTAATTTACTGTCTGAGGTAGTGATTCTTTTAAACCACAGCAGACCCTCCCCTCTAAAAAACCACACTGGCATGCAGCATTTTCATACAGTTTTTCACTTTCATGGACCACCCCCCATCTCCAACCCCTAACCAAAAATGTATGGATCTCTACATTGTTCATTTACAAAATATGGATTCTCTGATGTGACTCTGTCTTGAGAGTTCCAGAACCACTTTTAAAGTACCTTCCTGACAGCATTTATTTTATGTTGCACAAACATCTCAAACTCAGGATATTCAAAACTCAACACACCATCTCCCTACTCAAAACTGCATCTTTTTCTTGCTCCTTTTTTAGTGACTCACAACACCATCTCCCCAATTATTTAACATAGTAACTTGAATAGTATTGTTAACTCCTTTTTCCCCACACCCCTCACATCTAAATGGTAATTATTGTAGCCTGACAAAATTCAACAAGGGTGTAAATACAGCTTTATTTGCCAAGGTGGTAAATGTATGTCTCAGGCTTCCCAGGTGGCATTAGTGGTAAAGAACCCACCTGCCAATATAAGAGATATAATAGATATAATAGCTCAAACTCAGGGTTTGATCCCTGGGTCGGAGAGATCCCCTGGAGGAGATCTTGGCAACCCACTCCAGTATTCCTGCCTGGAGAATTTCATGGACAGAGGAGCCTGGAGCTATAGTCCATAGGGTCGCAAAGAGTCTGACATGACTGAAGCAACTTAGCACGCAGGCCCGCAAATGTATTTCTAACTGCTGGCCCATCATATACACGCAAGATTTTTCTGTTTGAATAAAACAAGACTCATTCCTCTCCAGTTTGGTAGACAATACTCCAAGTCCTCAAGACCTCACTCTGAGCCTCCATCAGTAGCCATCTCATTCTCTCTGTTGCCAGTCTCCTTCCAGTTCTAACATCTCCCCCCATGCCTTCAAGTGGATTTAGCTTTCCCCTCACTGGCCGCCTATAGGAACTTGTATCCTTACTCTCATTCTTACGTCTTGTTATTCCTGGGGCAGCTTTTCCAGAGCTGACCAGGCCTTTCAGAAAGCAGGTAACAGTTAAATAGAAAGTGAAGAGGCTGGAGAATAATTGTTTACATTCTCCCACCCCATCCCCAGTGCTATCAACTTCCCAGTATAAAATATCACTTTGTATTGCAGGCTGAGATATTCATCCCCCCATAACCATGTAGGCCCTGGAACAAAGAACAGCTTTATCTATGTATCTCAGCATTCCCAACAAACAATATTTCCCAAATGTGCCAAAAGGTGAAAAAATGAGCACTACAAGCACAAAAATACCCTCAAGAGTCTAAAAACAATGAATTTGCATCATGGCATTTTACTGTCTGGGGAATCCAACGCCACCAACCTATAGTTAAAATCAAAATGACTACAGCCAATTTTGCTCAGAAGTTGGCTTAGGGCCAACAGGAGTGGTGGAAGGTGAGGAAGCCTGGACCTGGGCAGTTGGAGCAGCTCAGGCATGGTGGGGTTTGGAGTGTCTTCCACACAGGAAGGAGTCCGGTATGGAAACTAAACCCAGTTGGGAATTAACTGGAGGACCTGGGAACCTAGGAAAGGAATCCTCAGAGCAGAAGCTGAAGCCAGGAAACGAACCCAAAAATGAGTCAGAGGAAATGCAGCTAAAAGGTCAAACCTTGGGGAAGGAAGCAAGAGATGCCAAACTAGCAGACGGCTAAGGGTTGAGATCAGGGATGAGTCAAGTCAGCTGTCTTGACACCAAAAGAGGGTTCTCCTTTGAGCCACCAAGAGGGTTAATCATTCTTTACCAAAATAAAATGAACTAAACTTAATTCTTTGTTGAAACCTAAATAATTCAGTATGTCATATTATGTAACGGCTCTATGCTTTTTTGTTTCTTCTGCTTTATATTTCTTCCCTACTTTCCTCATTTCTCTTCTGAAGCTTGCTTATTTTATGTAATTTTTATTTAATGCTAATACAACAGCAACTTTCAAGGCGTTTCACTGACATTGGACTCTATGGGAGAGGGCAAGGGTGGGATGATATGAGAGAACGGCATTGAAACATGTTAATCATCATATGTGAAATCAATCGCCAGCCCAGGTCGGATGCTCAGGGCTGGTGCACTGGGATGACCCAGAGAGAGGGAATCGGGAGGGAGGTGGGAGGTGGGTTCTGTAAGGGGAACACATGTATACCCATGGCAGATTCATGTCAATGTATGGCAAAACCAACACGATAATGTAAAGAAAATTAAAATAAATAAATTAAATTTTTTTTAAAAAAATGGTTTTTTTAACCTGATTGAAATTAAGTATATGTAACAATCTCATATTACAAAGGAAAAATCCAAAATGTTTCTATCATTAATGTTATGATTATTTGTATTAGTAGTAGCTACCATTTACTAAAATTTACTCATGCCATGTACTGTGCTAGGTGATATTTATTTCTCACAATATCTACAGAAGACTTATTAGTCCCAAAGCAGACCAGGAAACCAAAATTAAAAGAGGTCAAAAACTTTTCCCTGGATCCTAGAACTAACAGATGGCAGGGATGAGATTTAAATTTGTGATGTGCCCGATTCCAAACCTGTTCTTAATTACTACACAAAGGTAAATTTTGTTTAAAAGATTCTTGTTTAAATGTGCCCCACATAAAATGGGTCATTTGGTTAATGAACAGCTGTCAAAGCACTGTGATGTTAAGTACTTTTCATGCACCCTTGGGGCAAAAGAAAAATCCTATACACCCAAAGCCTTCTAGAACTCTGAAGCTAAGTTTGAAGATATAATCCATGAAACAAAGCAAAAATTAGCCCAATGTTATATGTAAGCCTTGAGTTTGAATCCTGGAGGTGCTACTGCCCAGCAGTAGGACCCTGAGCAATTATAAGGGTGTGACTTTCACAGGGGCTCAGAGGATAAGATGAGATAACGCAGATCGATGGTTCTCAATCTCAGGTGCTTCCTCCCCACCATAGGACATCTGGCAACGCCTGGAGAAGGAAGTGGCACCCCACTCCAGTACTCCTGCCTGGAAAATCCCATGGATGGAGGAGCCTGGTGGGCTGCAGTCCATGGGGTCACGAAGAGTTGGACACGACTGAGCGACTTCACTTTCACTTTTTACCTTCATGCATTGGAGAAGGAGATGGCAACCCACTCCGGTGTTCTTGCCTGGAGGATCCCAGGGACGGGGGAGCCTGGTGGGCTGCCGTCTATGGGGTCGCACAGAGTCAGACACGACTGAAGCGACTTAGCAGAGGCAGCAGAAGGGATTTTCGATTGTCACAACTGTACAAAAGGAGTGGGTACTATTGGAAAAGGCCAGGGATGCTGTTAAACATCCTGTAATGCACAGGACAGTCCCTCTCTCCCCAACAACAAGGAATCATCTGGCCCTAAGTGTCAATAGGGGCAAGCTGAGAAACCCTAATGTAGACAAAGTACATAACAGAGTGCCAATAGTCTGTGGCACTGGAGCACCTCTATACTAGCTCTTACTGCACCTACATAAAAAGTTAGCAGTGTACACATTTGAGCAGCAGAATAACAATAATTTCAAAATAACAGTGAAAAAGAGTAATTTTAGAACATTACCCTTAAAGACAAGATTTAATAAAGCAATGTAGTAGGTAAGAGCAATAGTTTTGGAATCTGATGAACCCAGGTTTGAATACCAGGTCTGTATGATGCTGAACAAATTACTCAGAATTTGAACCTCTAGGTTTCCTCATTTTTCAAGTGAAAATAAAATTCTCTTTTGTTCAGGTGAAGATTGAATGAGATAATTTATGTACCTGGATCATAATATAACTCTCAGTAAGTATTTTTAATATAGTGAGTCTTAAGCAGGGTCTTGATAAAGTACAGACTTTGGATTAGAGAAAGGAAAAATAAACCATTTATTTCTATATAAACTTAAGCAAGGTATTTAATCTGGCAGACATTGTTTGCATCTTTAAATGTTTATAGAAAACCTATACTGTAAAATTATACTAAGAATTAAATGAATCAACATCGTGAAGCACCACTGAGTAACGTGCCTGGCTTATGGGGGAGCAGGGGTATTCAATAAATTTTAGCTATCATTCTCCCCAAAGAATTTTTTAAAAGGTTTTAATAAAGGTACTGAGGTCAAAACAAATAATAAAAATTACCTTTCCCAGAGCAGAAAGTCCAGACTGAGAAGAACTAGAAAATTCTGTAATTTACAAACAGTCCACCTTGGAGAAGTCCTCCACATTTGAAGGGAAAGTTATACATACAATGCATTTCTTTCATACCACCCTCCAGCTTTCAACAAATATCTTCCTTTTGGCCTAGGAATGCCACTATGACTTAGCTAGTCTAAAAGAGAATAAAGCTCTTGGCTGCAGTTATGGAATAATAAAATTGAATTCTTCAACTACAAATGTAACTGCATTTTACGAGCACAAAATAGATCCACAGCAATAACTATCAATAACTATTCATAAATGAGCTAGGAGTAAGGCATGATTTATTAGAAGATACTTGCCATTCTACCTCTAAAAATCAGTAATAATTCTACCTCTAAATAATCAGTAATGGAGTTTTATGATCATCTCTGAAAATCAGTTTGTCAGGCAGTAATACCAGAGATGAAATTATTTATTCAGTTACTGACTGCTAAGGCAGATTATATCTGAGTATAATAAATGTTATTTCAGAAAACATAGTTCAAATTTTAATGAAAATAAGAAAATAATCATAAACCATCCAATTCCAAGCTATTAATATTATGGCTTTTTTAAATATCCTGTACCATGTGCTTAAGATGATTTCCCAATCAAATGAAGGCAATGTTTAGATATCATTTAATCTAATATTTCAAGTACAAAATATGTGCCCATACAAATGAAACACATGTAACTTTCCTTGTCTAAATGGCTTAATGAGTGCATGTTCCACTTGAATTATATGTTAGCTGCCATTTGGCAAAGTAGATGATCTTATGGTAAGTCTATAGAGTTCTCTAATGAAGTTTCTGAATTCATTTTGCCTTTTTATATGTCTAGTATCTACCCACTTACCATATGATGTGTTCAAAAACTATTTTACTTTCTGTTACAGCCTCTTCCAAAGGCCTGACCTGTCTGTCAGAATATCAACTACTTCCTACTTTCATTTTTGGGAAATAGAGAATAACAACAATCCTGAACTGGAAGCACTCACCTGATTCTATGCCCCACTAAACATAAATCAGTCACAATGGAAAAAGTTCTAGACTTTATCAACTGCATGATACATGTAAAGCCCAGAAATACAACCTTTTGTATTGCCTGCATCCATCTCCAATGCCATCTAATGCTATTAACTTTCCTAAATCGTGGCATTTGTCCATTCTCACCATACTAGGACTCACCATACTTGGCACCCTCACACCCTCACTGCCCTCAATAGAAAGAACATATATTCCATAAATTCACTTTTAAGGTACCTCAAAGTCTACAATATGACCTCAGTTCACCTTTCAAATGCACTTGCCCTTCCTCTCCAATATGGACAATTGTCTAGAGTTAAACTTCCTTCAATCTGCTTTATATCATCTGCGCTCTTCCCCTGCTTGGTAGACCCTCTCTCGACTCTCCATTGACTCAGAGCCCTACTTACACCTCCCCTACTTACTGCCCCAAGACCACTCACTCTTCAGGATTAGTGGGGACCATATAGTCTGGAGGTTGCAGCTGTATATTCTCACAAACATTGTAGTCAAAGTAACAAAACCTATGATATCTGGAAGGCATCTAGCCATTTAGAGAAGGTGATGAAGATGATGAAAAGGATCTCTGGCAAGGTAACAGGATTTAAACCACACAGTGCCCCAGACCTGCAAGCCTCCTACAAGTAGAAACTACCCATTCCCTTCCAGATACCTTCTACTGACATCAACTCCAAAGCCCCTCCAGCTGCCGTGTTCCAACCACCTGAGCAAGCAGCCTCCTTCTCTTTCACAGGACACCATGGCACATAAGAAAGTTCTTCAGGCTCCAAGTAATTAACATTTAAAAAAAATGAAAACAATAAGGAGATCACTTCTTTCTCCTCACATTAACAAAGACTAACAAAACTCAGAATTAAAGGGATGGGTGGAAATGATCATTCTGATGCATAGTTGGTGAAAATATAAATTGGTATAGCCTTTCTGAAAGGCAATTTGATGGCAAACAAGACTTTAGAATGTTTATAGCCCTTAACTCAACAAATTACAAACATTTATATTTGGATATTTATTACTGCATTGATTAAAGCAAAAATTAAAATGGAAGCAGTATAGTGATTGACATTAAAGAAAGGATTAAATAAAGCACAGTGCATTTATTCAATAGACTACCATGCAGTCATTCATAAAGTTTCAGGAAATCTACATTTGGGTGAATAGATCCAGTTACACTATAGCATGTACACGATGATTGTGAATCTCTACAGAAGGACAGCTGGAAAAATGTTTCCTGCTGCTTTTAAGCATGGTTCCCCAGGGCACCGTAAAGGATGCCTGAACCATAAACATGGTACTTCATATTTTTGATCACCTCTAAGTTAAGGTAAATCTGGTACATGCGCTGCTTTTAGAGATCAAAGATTTCCAGGAACCCTTACCATTTCATCTTGACAAAATTCGAGTTCTCCTTCCTTACAATTGAGCAAATTTATAGCAATATAAATATATAAGATGTGAAAACTGGATTTTAAAAAATAAAACATTTTTAGAGGATTCATCCATATGGTTCAACATCTAAATACAATGCACATTTTCCAAATTATTATAGCCACGAAATCAGATACATCTCAGAGTCGATAGTAGCTCACAATTATTCTCAGAGAGGCTGCAGTAATAAACTAGTTGTTATGACTTGCACATTTATGAAAAACTTCAAAATTCGTATTAGTTTGGTTCCAAGAAAACTCAAGAGACAATAATGGAATGCTCTTTTAGCATCTAGAAACCATAAGCTTGTGAGGAAGCAAAAGCAACAATAGAGAACAAAGCATTTTTAACAACATTCTCATAGAAGGACTCACAAACTAAGCTCACTCTACATGATTATTAAGCATCTTTTCAAGACCAGCACTATTCGTGGCACACAAAGTGATGCTTCATGAATGAGCAAGACATTAATAACTTGGAATTCAAACGGGATTCAGAGAGATGAATTCTGAATATGGATAAGTCTTCAGAGTAACTGATCCAATTTATTTTAGTGAGTGCTCTGTTTTATGTACCCACTGGAGAAATACATGATACATTTTATATTTAATTAAGTTTCAACATATTCTTTGAATCAGAATAAAATTAACACTGCAAGTGATAACACAATCAAATATTTTATAGTTTAATTGAAGGTATATTTTTCTTTGTGATACATAAAATAATGGTGTGTCTTACAACAGAAAGCAGATTAAAATAGATAAAATATAGTACCAGATGTTCTAAAAAAAGAGAATCAAGAAAACCAAATGAAAGAATTTACAGTGTTTCGTGGAACACGACATTCTTTGATGCTGGTCAAATAAGAAAGTGTCAACAGAATTTTTTTTACACAGCCATGTCATTACTGCCACCTGACTAATGATTATTATAAGAAACCATCGATTTAATATGCATCCTGATTACAAAATTTGAGATGTTAAATTGTAGGGGGAAGTTGACTTTACTATTGATAAAATCAATACTACAAGAAAAAAAATCTCGAAACTGAAAGGCAAATATCCAGAAACAAAAGATCCATTGCATTTCCCCAAACAATCAATTAAAAATCATCTCAGGTACATCATCTTGAAATTTCAAAATTCCAAGGATATTAAGATGACAATAAAAGCTTCAAATTAGAGAAGGAACAAAAAGGTTCACATTTCAAGGCTCAAGAGTTAGAAGAGCATCAGACTTCTCTTTGGCTAAAATGGCACCAAGAAGACTACGAAATACTCCAGCAAAATGCTGAGGGACTTTTTAGTTTAGTTTTGTTTTTTCTGTAATTGATTTCTAATCTCATAGCATCACGGTCCAAAAAGATGCTTGACATAATTTCAACTTTCTTAAATTTACCAAGGCTTGATTTGTGACCTAAGATGTGATCTACCCTGGAGAATGTTCCGAGTGCACTTGAGAAGAAAATGTATTCTGCTGGTATTGGAAGTAATGTCCTTTAAATATCAATTAAGCCTACCTGGTCTATGTGTCATTTACGATTTGTGTTTCCTTATTAATTTTCTGTCTCATGATCTGTCCACTGATGTAAGTAGAGTGTTAAAGACCTCCACCATTATTGTGTTACTGTCAATTTCCCCTTTTATGGCTATTCAGCATTTGCCTTACGTATTGAGGTGCTCTTATGTTGAGTGCATAAATATTTACAATTGTTATATCTTCTTCTTAGATAGATCTCTCGATCATTATGTAGTATCCTTCCTTGTCTCTCTCATAACAGTCTTTATTTCACAGTCTATTTTTTCTGATATAAGTATTGCTCTCCAGCTTTCTTTTGATTCCCATTTGCATGGAATATCTTTTTCCATCCTTTCACTTTCAGTCTGTATGTATCCCTAGGTCTGAAGTGGGTCTCTGTAGACAGCAAATATATGGGTCTTGTTCATGTATACATTCAACAAATCTATGTCTTTTGGTTGGAGTATTTAGTCCATTTGCACTTTAAGTAATTATTGATATGTATGTTTCTATTGCCATTTTCTTAAGTGTTTGGGATTTGTTATTGTAGGTTTTTTTTTTCTTCCCTTCCTCTTTTGTTCTCTTCTCTTGTGTCTCTTGCCTAAATATGTTCCTTTAGCATTTGTTGTAAAGCTGGTTTGGTGGTATTGAATTCTCTGAGCTTTTGCTTGTCTGTAAACCTTTTGATTTCTGTGGCAACTCTGAATGAGAGCCTTCTTGGGTAGAGTATTCTTAGTCGTAAGTTTTTTCTTTTCATTGCTTTAAATGTATCCTGCCTCTCCCTCTGGCCTGCAGAGTTTCTGCTAAAAAATCAGCTGATAACCTTATGGGGAATGCCTTGTATTGAATATGTCATTTGTTCATTTTCCCTTGTTGCTTTTAATATTTGTCCTTTGTATTTAACTTTTGCTAGTTTGATTAATATGTGTCTCAGCAGGTTCCTCCTTGGGTTTATCCTGTGAGGGATTCTCTGCACTTTCTGGACTTTGGTAACTATTTCCTTTCCAATGTTAGGAAAGTTTTCAACTACAATCTCTTCAAATATTTTCTCAGGCCTTTTATCTTTTTCTTCTGGGGTCCCTATGATTCAAATGTCGACAAGTTTAATGTTTTCCAGGAGAGCTACAGACATCAAAACAGTACTGGCACAAAAACAGAAATACAGATTAACAGAACAGGATAGAAAGCCTAGAGAGAAACCCACACACCTGTGGTCACCTAATCTATGACAAAGGAGGTAAGAATATATAATGGAGAAAAGACAGTCTCTTCAATAAGTGGTGCTGGGAAAAGTGGACAAGTACATGTAAAAGGATGAAATTAGAACACTCCTTAATACAAACACAAAAATAAACTCAAAATGGATTAAAGACCTAAATGTAAGGCTATATACTATAAAACTCTTGGAGGAAAACATAGGCAGAGAATTCTTTGACATAAATCACAGCAAGATCTTTTTTTATTCACCTTCTAGAGTAATGAAAATAAAAACAATAAATGAAAATAAAAGATAAACAAAAGTAATCTAATTAAACTTAGCTTCTGCACATCAAAGGAAATTATAAACAAAACAAACTGATAACTCTCAGAATGGGAGAAAATATTTGCAAATGAAGCAACTGACAAAGGATTAATATCCAAAATGTACAAACAGCTCATGCTCAGTATCAAAAAACAACCAAAAAATGGGCAGATCTAAACAGACATCTCTCCAAAGGAGAAATAAAGATAGCCAAAAAGCACATGAAAAGACGTTCACTATCACTAATTATTAGAGAAATGCAAATCAAAACTACAGTGAGGTATCTCACACCTGTCAGAATGACCATCATCAAAAAAAATCTACAAACAATAAATGCTGAAGAGAGTGTGGAGAAAAGGGAACCCTCCTACATTGTTAGTGGGAATGTAAATTGGTACAGCCACTATGGAGAACAGTACAGAGGTTTCTTAAAAAACTAAAAATAGAACTATTATATGACCTAGCAGTCACACTCCTGGGTATATATGTGGAGAAAATCATAATTGAAAAATATATATGTACCCCAATGTTCACTGAAGCACTATTTACAATACCCAGGATATGAAAGTAACCTAAATGTCCATCAACATAGGAATAGATAAGGAAAATGTGGTATATATATACAATGCAATATTAGTCAGCTGTAAAAAAGAACAATGTAATGCCATTTGCAACAACATGGATGACCTAGAGATTATCATATTTAGTGAAGTAAGTCAGATACAGAAAGACAAATAACCATATGACATGGTTTATATGTGGAATCTAAAAAAAAAAAAGAACTTATTTACAAAACAGAAGTAGGGTCGTAAATGTGAAAAACAAACTTATGGTTACCAAGATAAGTAAGGGTGGGATAAATTGGGAGCTTGGGATTGACATATACACACTACCATTTATAAAACAGATAACTAATAAGAATTTTCTGTCTAGCACAGGGAAATCTACTCAGTATTCTGTAATGGCTTATATGGGAAAAGAATCTGAAAAAAAAAAGAATGGACATACATATATATATAACTTGGAAAAAGAAATGGCAACCCACTTCAATATTCTTGCCTGGAGAATCCCCATAGACAGAGGAGCCTGGTGGGTTGCAGTCCATAGGGTTGCAAAGAATTAGACACAACTGAAGTGACTTAGCACACACGCCTATGTATAACTGATTCACTTTGATATACACCTGAAACTGACACAACATTGAAAATAAACTATACTCCAATAAAAATTTTTTCAAATGCTGAGTGAGTGAAAATGACTTGTAAAAAGAATCCTAGATCCAGATAAACTATCCATCAGGTGTAAAATAGAATAAAAATATCTCAAAAGCTTCACCATCAAGATAAACTTTCTTAGGAAGATACTGGAGGATGTGCTCTATTCCTCAAAGCATAAGACTAAATCAAGTTAAAACAAGAGATGTGGAAATCAGGAAACAAAGGACCTAATATACGAAGGAGGTAAAGAAATCTGCAGAATGATTACACTGCAGAAACTATCAGCTCTTCACCAAAATCCATTCCCTCTTCTCTGGACTCAGAGCTAAACAACATTATCTCAGCCACTCTTGTAGACTTAGCCACAAGACTGAGTTCTACACAAAGGTATCCAAGTGAGAGGGATGTAAGCCACTTCCAGGACTACTTTGACTCTTTTTTCATCATTATTTAATGCAGCTTCACTTTTTAAAAATTTTAATTGGTGGGTAATTACTTTACAATATTATAATAGTTTTTGCCATATATCAACATGAATCAGGGATTTGATTTAGGTCATACCTGAATGGTCTAGTGGTTTTCCTTACTTTCTTCAATTGAAGTCTGAATTTGGCAATAAGGGGTTGATGATCAGAGCCACAATCAGCTCCTGGTCTTGTTTTTGCTGACTGTATAGAGCTTTTCCATCTTTGACTGCAAAGAATATAATTAATCTGATTACAGTATTGACCATCTGGTGATGTGCATGTGTAGAGTCTTCTGTTGTGTTGTTGGAAGAGGGTGTTTGCTATTACCTGGGAGTTCTCTGGGAAAAACTGTTAGCCTCTGCCCAGCTTCATTTTGTACTTTAAAGACAAATTTTCCTGTTACTCCAGGTATTTTTTGGCTTCCTACTTTTGCATTCCAGTCCTCTATAATGAAAAGGACATTTTTGTGGGGGTGTTAGTTGTAGAAAGTCTTGTAGGTCTTCATAGAACCATTCAACTTCAGCTTCTTCAGCACTACTAATCAGGGCATAGACTTGGATTACAGTGATATTGAATGGTTTGCCTTGAAAATGAACAGAGATCATTCTGTCGCTTTTGAGATTACATCCAAGTACTTCATTTTGGACTCTTCTGTTGACTATGAGGACTACTCCATTTCTTCTAAGGGATTCTTGCCCACAGTACTAGATATAATGGTCATCTGAGCTAAATTCACCCATTCCAGTCCATTTTAGTTCACTGATTCATACAATGTCAATGTTCACTCCTGCCATCTCCTGTTTGACCACTTCCAATTTGCCTTGAATCATGGACCTAACATTCCAGGTTCTGATGCTCTTTACAGCATCAGACTTCCATCACCAGTCACATCCATACCTGGGTGTTGTTTTGCTTTGGCTCCATCCCTTCATTCTTTCTGGAGTTATTTCTCCACTGATCTCCCATAGCATATTGGGCACCGACCGACCTGAAGAGTTCATCTTTCAGTATCATATGTTTTTGCCATTTTGTGGTGTTCATAGGGTTCTCAAGTGGCAAACAGATTCAAGGGATTAGATCTCATAGACAGAGTGCCTGAAGAACTATGGATGGAGGTTCGTCACATTGAACAAGAGGGAGTGATGAAGACCATCCCCAAGAAAAAGAAATGCAAAAAGGCAAAATGGTTGTCTGAGAAGGTCTTACAAACAGCTGAGAAGCAAAAGGCCAAAGGAGGAAAGGGAAGATATACTCATCTGAATGCAGAGTTCCAAAGAACAGCAAAGAGAGATAAGAAAGCCTTCCTCAGTGATCAATGCAAAGAAATAGAGGAAAATAACAGAATGGGAAAGACTAGAGATCTCTTCAAGAAAATCAGCGATACCAAGGGAACATTTCATGTGAAGATGGGCAGAATAAAGGACACAAATAGTACTGACCTAACAGAAGCAGAAGATATTAAAAAGAGGCGTTAAGAATGCACAGAACTATACAAAAAAGATCTTAATGACCTAGATAACCACCTAATGGCATGAAACTAACCTAGAGCCAGACATCCTGGAGTGAGAAGTCAAGTGGGCCTTAAGAAGCATCAATACAAACAAAGCTACTGGAGGTGACGGAATTCCTGTTGAGCTAATTCAAATTCTAAAAGATGATGCTATTAAAGTGCTGCACTCAATTTGCCAGTAAATTTGGAAAACTCAGCAGTGGCCACAAGACTGGAAATGGTTAGTTTTCATTCCAATCCCAAAGAACGGCAATGCCAGAGAAGGTTCAAACTACTGGATATTGCACTCATCTCACACGCTAGCAAGTAATGCTCAGAATTCTCAAACAAGGGCTTCAACAGTACTTGACATGTGAACTTCCAGATGTTCAAGCTGGATTTTAAAAAGGCAGAGGAAACAGAGATCAAATTGCAACATCCGTTGGATCATAGAAAAAACAAGAGAATTCCAAAAAAACATCTACTTCTGCTTTACAGAAGTACACCAAAGTATGCCAAAGCCTTTGACTGTGGATCACAACAAACTGGAAAATTCTTAAAGATATGGGAATACCAGAGTGCCTTACCTGCTTCCTGATAAATCTATATGCAGGTCAGGAAGCAACAGTCAGAACTGGACATGGAACAACAGACTGGTTCCAAATTGAGAAAGGAGTACATCAAGGCTGTATATTGTCACTCAGCTTATTTAACTTATATACACAGTACAACACGAGAAATGCTGGGCTGGATGAAGAACCAGCTGGAATCGAGTTTGCCGGGAGAAATATCAGTAACCTCAGATATGCAGGTGCCAACCCCCTTACAGCTGAAAGCAAAGAAGTAAAGAGCCTCTTGATGAAAGTGAAAGAGGAGAGTGAAAAAGCTGGCTTAAAACCCAACATTCAAAAAACTAAGATCATGGCATCTGGTCCCATCATTTCATGGCAAATGAATGGGGAAACAATGGAAACATTGAGAAAATTTATTTTCTTGGCCTCTAAAATCACTGCAGATAGTGACTACAGCCAATAAATGAAAAGACATTTGCTCCTTGGAAGAAAATCTATGACAAACCTAGACAGCATATTAAAAAAGAGAGACATTACTTTGCCAATAAGGGTCTGTCTAGTCAAAGCTATAGTTTTCCCAGTAGTCATGTATGGACGTGAGAGTTGGACCATAAAGAAAGCTGAGTGGCAAAGAATTGATGCTTTTGAATTGTGGTGTTGGAGAAGACTCTTAAGAGTTCCTTAGACTGCAAGGAGATCAAACCAGTCCATCCTAAAGGAAATCAGTCCTGAACATTCATTGGAAGGATTGATGCTGAAGCTGAAACTCCAATACTTTGGCCACCTGATGCGAAGAACTGACTCACTGGAAAACACCCTTATGCTGGGAAAGTTTGAAGGCAGGAGGAGAAGGGGACAACAGAGGATGAGATGGTTGGATGTCATCACTGACTCGAATGACATGAGTTTGAGCAAGCTCCGGGAGTTGGTGATGGACAGGGATGCCTGGTGTGCTCCAATCCATGGCACAGTGAAGAGTCCATCATGACTGAGTGACTGCACTGAACTGAACTAAACATGAATCAGTCATAGGCATATGTGTGTCCCCTCTCTCCTTAACCTTCCCCTCACCTCCCTCACCAGCCAGTCCTTCCAGGTTGTCAGAGAACACTGCCTTCAGATGCCCTGCAAGATACATCAAACTCCCAGTGGTTATCTATTTTACATATAGTAATGCATACATTTCGGTGTTGTTCTCTCAAATCATCCCACCCTCTCCTTCTCACACTGAGCCCAAAAGCTTGTTCTTTATGTCTGTGTCTCCTTTGCTGCCTTGCACAAAGGATCATCAGTACCACCTTTCTAGATTCCATATGTGTATGTGTGTGTGTTAATATACAATATTTGTCTTTCCCTTTCTGACTGACTGCACTCTGTATAATAGGCTCTAGGTTCATCCAACTCATTAGAACTGACTCAAACGTGTTCCTTTTTATAGCCAACTAATATTCTTCTATGTTTATTACTACAACTTCCTTATCCATTTATCTGCCAGTGGACATCTAGCTTGCTTCCATGTACTTGTCTTGACTAAATGGAGTTGACTGTGACTACTGTGGAACCCACATACTGAGAACAGTAATACCTCTCATCAGGGTCCTTCAGTGATTGCAGGAAACAAAGCAGCACCCCACCCTACTTATCTGGAAGAGCTCAGTAGTGTTACTTGAGTGAGAAATGTATTTATGCTGTATTTGAACCATTATTCACTTGTGGACTACTGGTTACTTCTGCTTAAGATTACCCTAACTGATTTAGATGGAAAGGAAAGATTCCAAAATGACAACAGTGAGCCAGTATTTGAATATCTTGAGTGTGCATGTGCCCTAGAAAAAGATGAACATATATGTTGTCAGAATCAACTAAATATACTAAGAAGAGATTTACAATTTAGATGGAGACTTGGAGGGTAAAATAGTGAGAAAGACTTTGAGCAAAATAAGATAAATAAGACAGTCATAAAATATAGTGAAATAAAAACATTTATAAGAAAGGAAATGTAATCACATACCATATGCCAAAGGATTCAGTTGTGAGCGAAAGTTACAGCCAGAGCAATTTAAAAATTAAACTGAGGAAGCAAAGTAGGAGAATGGACGTGAGTCATCAGTCATACCAGGAAATAACTATATAAAGAAGAAAACCAACAAAATCAAGAAAGAGCATCATGAGCATCTTGTTCTCACAAAAGGGAGTCAAACATGATGAAACAGTGAACTATCTGAAGGTGATGCCTCTAGAAACAAGGAATCAGAGATAGGGAAGGGCAATAGGAACCACTGCTTTGAGATAACATGTCAAACTGCTAATCAGCAATTTGATAATTATTTCAAAATTTATTGCATTTTTGCATAAACAAAAAATATAAAATTTGTTTGCATTAGGGTGAATTATAACTTCTCCAAAAAGGTAACACTATTTATCTCATGTTAATTGGAAGCTCTAATGGGCTGCTTTATATGCTACTGATTACTTTTCTAAAAAAGATACAACTATTGAAATAATTTGATAGACAAAACATTTTCAAAACAAGGGAGTCGGGGCGAGTGGGGGGCAGGAATTAAAATGACTGTGAAACTAACCAGGCCTCATCCTTTCATTTTCTAGATGAGAAAACTGCAAACCTTCTGTGAATCTGCTACTATTGTCAAGAAAAGTAAACCTCAAACTTTTACAGCTCAGTGGAAGAGGAGCCTTCATTTGGAAAATGGAGCTGGACCGCCAGTGTTGTTTGACAATCACAGTTGCTCATTTTCTACTATAATCTCCTCCACACTTTCTCTTGGGAATTTCATACTAGTTAATTATTGTTGCTGCTACTGCTATTACCACAGTGGTTTGAGATGGGGGTACTCTTCTTACTATAGCTCTTACCAAACTTGGACATTCCCCTGAATTTTCATAAAACAGGTAAGACAGTTAAACAAGACTTTCTACAGATTTAGAATAAAGATACATAGATAAATAGATACATAGATGTGTGTGTGTGTGTGTGTGTGTGTGTGTGTGTGTGTGTGTGTGTGAGTGCATTCAGTCATGTCCAATTCTTTGCAATTACATGGACTGTAGCCCACCAGGCTCCTTTGTCCATGGAATTTTCCAGGCAAAAATACTGGAGTAGGTTGCCAGTTACTACTCCAGTAAATAAATAGATACATAGATAAAATAGTCTGAATAATCTTTACAAAGTAGGACATGCTTTCTTTAACTTGCAAACTTGCAGTTCAGTTCAGCTGCTCAGTCATGTCTGACTCTTTGCAACCCCAGGCTTTCCTGTCCATCACCAACTCCCAGAGCTGGCGGGGGCAGGGGCTCTGGGTCCTGCAGACCTGGATCACACATCATGTGGCAAAAGCCCTCTTGGAGAAGGTCTCCATTAGCCGCACCATAGAGCTGCCAAGCAGATGAACCACAAACTGCAGAACAATTATACCAAAGAAATTCTTGCACTGTTAAGAAAATTCTAGGACCCACAACAGATTTCCCAACCTGGGAATCTGGCAAAGAGCCTGAGAACCCCATGGAATTTGATTCTGGAGGGCAGTGGGATTTGATTACAGAACTTACACAGGACTGGGGAAACAGACTCTTGGAGGGCACAAACAAAACCTCGTGCGCACCAGGACCCAGGAGAGAGGAACAGTGACCC
This sequence comes from Antilocapra americana, assembly GCA_007570785.1. Lineage (NCBI taxonomy): Eukaryota > Metazoa > Chordata > Mammalia > Artiodactyla > Antilocapridae > Antilocapra > Antilocapra americana. The sequence goes on along the minus strand of ML661344.1, from coordinate 3,587,529 downwards.
CACATGGAACTCAGCCAGACTTGCTGTGAGTGTTCAGGAGTTTCCAGCAGAGGCGTGGGCACGGAATACAACAGTGCATCCACAAGTCCTCTTGAAGGAGGTCGCCATTATCTTCATTACTTCCACTATAGTCTGGCCTAAGGTCAAACAACAGGGAGGGAACACAGCCCTGCCCATCAACAGAAAATTGGACTAAAGATTTACTGAGCTTGGCCCCACCCATCAGAAGAAGGCCCAGTTTCCCCCAAAGTCAGTCTCTCCCATCAGGGAGCTTCCATAAGCCTCTAATCCTTATCCATCAGAAGGCAGGCAGAATGAAAACCACAGTTACAGAAAACTAACCAAACTGATCACAGGGACCACAGCCTTGTCTAACTCAATGAAACTATGAGCCATGCCGTGTAGGGCCACTCAAGACAGACGGGTCATGGTGGAGAATTCTGACAAAACATGGTCCACTGAAGAAGGGAATGGCAAACTGCTTCAGTATTCTTGCCTTAAGAATCCCATGAACAGTATGAAAAGGGAAACTTTGTTCCACTTTAAATCTCTGTCTCTTTAGCATCTACTACCAATGAGCCCACACCTAAACATTACCTTCCACAAACCATCCAAGTAAATAAAAGAGAAAAGCAAACTTCCTTCCTCGTACCCATTTCCAGACAAGTTTTCACACCAGTTTTAAGACTGAACATACTTCACATAAGACTGACATGAAAGGCCCCTTCTTCCCAGAGAAATATGACTTTTTCCTATGATCTCAATTGGTCAGCTAAGAGGAGATGGATACAACCTAAAGGTATTTATTCACACAAAGCAATTCAAAAACTTTCCCAGTTACAAAAACAAATTAGGTGCAAACCTAAGACAGGAAACCTAGTCCTGGTTCAAAGTTAAGGGTTCTTATCATCACACAATACAATTCATCCTTAATGGGGATCAGCACATAAAAAGCATTATGGTTAAGTCAGAAATAAGGAAAAAACTTCCTTTCTCAAATAATCTTTCGAAAAAAAAATTGTGGGCAATAGGATGACAAAAACCTTTACAGAGATATTACAAAGACCTGTTTTGAAGATTTTTATGGTCAAGTAGAGCCTAATTATTTTCCAGATAGAATCACTGAAAGTTCCACTTTAGGTTATAACTATCATTCACATTTTAATCAGAGTTTTCCCATTTCTTTAACCATTTAAAAGACCCAAAGACCTTTTACATCTAGACAAAACCTATTACTATATTGCATTATTTAATAAATCCCTCTTTTTTAACCTCTTTCTATACCTTCTCTTCCCCTCATAATGAAGCTTACCTTTGATATTTCAACACAAGGATGTAAGAGTGTGTTGCTGTGTTGCTCTTCTTTGCAAAAACCAGACACTGAGGACCACATTCAGAGTTCCTGGTTATGACACTCACTTTTGGAAATCATCACCCATCAACTTATTTACACATACTTATACTATTAATAGAATTTGTGTAACATTTTTGTTCAAAGGAAAAAATGTACTTCACATCCATTATTCCATTTATCTTTGTACCATTCCTCTGAAGTGTGGTGCGAACAGTTGCCTCACCCTATTTTAATGGAAAAAAACTTAACCAGAAAAGATCCATTATGCTTGATGTGGATAAACAGCTTCTGTGAAGAGTATCTACATCAACTGAAGAATAAACCCTCAATTACAGAATATTTCTGTCAATATCCTGAATGAGAACAACAAAGTAGAAATATGCAATTCTGCCAATTTTATTCATTTTAAAATAAATACCTGTTCTTGGATATTATTCATATATGTCATTAAACCTTTTGGGACAACAAAATAGCCCTAAATATATAAATGCAAATCTAAACAAAAAATAAAGAACAGTATTTCATGAATGAACAGAATTATATATATATATATATAATAGTATAATTATACTATTGTATATTGTCACTGATATCTCAGAATTGCATACTTACAGATGTCATTACAGAAGGAAATTATGACCTTTTCTGCCCACAGTTAGCCTAATCCTAATGACTATTAATATATACATTGAGTTTTACATGTCAGTCAGCCCTTCTTGACACAAAGTGACAACTGATACAAAACTTCAAATGACTGAATCTTCTAGGACTTTAAGGCAAGTAATAATTAACAACTATTTTTAAGCTGTAATATTTTAAGAACTTACCAGGCTATACATTATTGACATAACACAATGAATATTATTTTTAAAGCTGAAAAATATTCTTCATATGCAATGACAGTGATGGTTTTCTGCCCAATATCCATTCTCCCCCACTTTTTTAGTAATAAAGGGATCCTGGCATTTGGGGAGGTACTGATTTTCCCAGATTAAAATTTCTTTTAAATTTTAACCCTTCTATTTCTCAGACCTCCCTGCCATTAGAGATGGCCACTGACATAGTTCTGGTCAGTAAGATATTAGTGGAAGTCTATCAAATGCATCTTGCTGGGTGCTATCATTTTCCTTATTAAAAAGACTATAGATTTTCCTGGTGGTCCAAGGGTTAAGATTCCATGCTCCCAATGCAGGGGCACAGTATCAGCCCTGGTCAGGGAACTAAGATCTCACATGCTACAGAGCAGAATAAATAATTTAACAAAAGGGCTATCACCTGATGCGTGCCTTGTCTTTTTGTCCAGCCCCTCTTCCTGTCTGCAGGACAGCAGCTATTCTAGAGGCTCACTAACTGTCTTTTCACCAAAAGAAGGAAAACCATGTGCTAATGATGGTAGAGTTAAAAGCAAGGAGCCTGAATTCTTGATAACTTCAAGGATGGCGCAGTTGCTCCAGCTTTGTACTATCTCCCTCCAGATATCTCATGGCATACAAAAAATAAACTCTTTATGCGTGGTTGACAAGGGAGAAAAATGGAGAGGAGGGATGAACTGGGACGTTGAGGTTGGCATATGCACGCTACTCTATGCAAAATAGATAATCAACAAGGATCTACTATATACCACAGGGAACTATACTTAATACTTCAAAATAACCTATGTAGCAAAAGAATCTGAAGAGGAATACACATATGAATATGAAATCACTTTGTTGTACACTGAAAACTATCACAACATTTTGAATCAAATATACCCCATTACAAAATAAAAAGTTTTTTAATTTAAAACACAAATAAACTTCTTACTTGTAGTATTACATGTCACTTTTTGCTCTTGAATGAATACAATCTTGATAAAATAACAAGTATATTTCAACTGAATTCTTCTTTCCTCTCATCATGTGACATAATGAAAAATTAATCCTCTACACTTAAGAAAGGCAAATCCAATGAAGGGTGGACAGATGCTATGTCACACAAAAATTATCTTGCATCTTTTATATACACTTACTGTGAATGGCTATCCTTCTTTAACCTCTAAAGTCCAGCTTTAAAATATTTCTCAGTCATGTGAAAGTGTGAAGTCAGAAGAAAACAAACCTAGACTAAAGAAGGTAACCAACTCTGCTATACATTTTTGCCTATAAATTCAAATGAGGAAAAAAAATTTAAGACTCATTGGTATTCTCCAGCTGTATCCTCATCTTACTGAAGATTATAGATAAGTAGGAGGTGTGACTCACAGAAATAGTTTTCCTCACATAAATTTCACCCATTGAATAAAATCTGAAATATTCTCTGAAGAAGACAAAATAGAGACTCTTGGAGTCTTATGCTATTCCTCATGCTACCAACAATAAAATAAAAATTTTTTCAAATTATCCAAACTTTTCAAACCCAAACTTCTATACCATATACTAGCCTAAATGTTGCAGGCCGAGATCAGTAACTACAAAGATCTATAAACACTCACTTTATCCTTCAAAAATGTATGACTAAATTCATGACAATCAGTTTACATATTCAGTTGGGAATCTATTTGCTGGGAGTGACAGGAAACCTAATGAATAGTGGAAGAAATAGGAGTTTGGTTTTTTTTTTCTTCTCATGGAATAATAAGAATGAAGGTAGGCAGTGCAGAACTGATAAAATCTACTTTAAGATGTCATCAAAACCCCAAACTACTTCTTCCTTTTTGTTTCATCATTCTATGGTTCTACTCCTCATGCTAGCAAGATAGCTGCTCACCTCAAAACAAAAAGTGGTAAAGGTCAAGGGCAAGAGTCTTCTTGAGAAACGCCTTTTCAAAACTGTACATGATCCCCAGACATCTCCATCTAATTGTTGTAATTGTGGGCCAATCCTAGCTTCATGGGAGACTGGAAAGTTGAATAATTTCCTTTCCAACTTGTAGAGCAGATAAAAGAGAAAGATGATGAATGGATGCTTCATGAGCAAACTACAAAATCACTGCACCTCCAGACCAATCAGATTTAGAACCATGCACATTAGTATCATCACTACTGTCACTTCACCATCAGCATTTGTTCTACAAACGGTGGTGTGTTATTTCCATATAGTGGAGTAGTCCTCATTCAACCACGACCTCTCTAATCACTGCAAATTCCGGACCAAATCAAGGTATTACAATAAGTTCAAACTAAAAAAATATTTCTTCCCTGGAGTGGATAACACAGTGGTCCCTTGGTGTGGGGAAGAGGGGTGAATTGGTTTCAGGACTCCCACAGATACCAAAGTCATCTGTGAATGATCAAGCCCTTCATATATAACGGCAGAGCACAGCGGCACTTCAGCACCCATGGACTCCACATCCACGTAGTAGGTCAGTCCTCACTCAACCACAGTTGGTTAAATCCATGGATGCAGAACCCACAGATACCGACTATGCTTAACTGCACAGGCTTATCCAAATATTCCCTTAATGCTGTATCAAATAATACTCCTTAAAGTTTCACTAAATTATAGTGCTGAAAAGAATCTTAGAAATTATTATCATAATTCAAAGTCTTAATTATGCCCTGAGGCTTACACAGGGATGTCATGTACCCACTTAGTGACACAGCAGAACAGGAACTCAGGGCTTCTGATTCCCAGTTCTCACTTATTTAGTTGTTTAAAAAGCAACCCTAATAACAAAACTCCTTTAAAAGATGTACACAGATGTAGAGAGCAAACGTATGGATACCAAGGGGAAAGGAGGATGGTGGTAGGATGAATTAAGAGACTGGGATTGACATATATACACTAGTAAACTAGTGACAACCTACTGCATAGCACAGGGAACTCTACTCAGTGCTCTGTGGTAACCTAAGTGGGCAGGAAATCCAAAAGAGGGGATATTTGTATATGTATAGCCAGTTCACTTTGCTGTACAATAGAAATGAAACTAACACAATGTAAAGCAACTATACGCTAATAAAAATTTTTAAATAAATAAATAAAAGAGGTAAAAGCACTACGGGAAAAATCTGTTATTTTATTATTTGTTTTTCTACAACTCTCCATTTTCCTGCATTGAGTTTTTCACCTAGTATATATCGTGGTGCTTCAAGTCATTTCAGGGTTTTATTTCTCATCCATGGAGTTGCACCAGTTACAGAGAACTATAGAGCAGCTTCCTTTAAATATATATAGGTAGCTTCCTAGAAGTAATTATAACTACTCTAATAAATACTGTTCTCACCTCCTTATCTCTGAATTTAGAGGCATTTGTCATTCTATGCTCTTAAATTATTATGATGCATCATATAAGAAAACCACGGATGTCATTTTCTTCTTGCAAAAAGTCCCCAGTCAACACCTCAAATGCCACTCTATGCTCTCTTCTTTGAGCCCATAACATGTGATATGGGTAAAAGTAGGTCTAAATGACCTCCAGAGCAGCCTTACTAGAGGGAGGGAAAATGTCTCCAAGGGCAATGTTTCTCTATACAGTGAGAGAGCGAAAGAAGACAGAAGCAGACAAAGAGTCTTTCCAAGGAATCGTGAGATCTCTGTATGTGTGTGGCGGGGGGAGGTGGGAGCGGTATCGCAGGCTGAGTCGCCTGTTTTTATCTCCCACAGTCTGTTTTAACATCTGCTGGTCCTGCTATATCCTTCTCACCTACTGACTCTCTAGAACCTTCAGAAAGAAAAACTCCTCAGCACAAGAATGCACTGTGCCACAGCCACAAGCCTTTAAAGGGGAGCCTGTCTGCAATATGAGGCATTCAAGTCACCTGCCCCAGAAGGACAGGTGACTCCACAGACATCACAGATATCCACAGACATCACTCAGTACAAACAACACAAAAACAGAATCTAGGCAGCTTTCTTAGGACTTCATAAACCTCCACGATTATATGCACACTTTGGGTTTATGTTAATTTTGCTAGATAATTGGTCCATATGTTCATCAGATTTTCAAACATACTTATTTTTTAAAGATATCATCATGCCATCCCAACTTACGAAAGTATTATTTTCTCTTTAGAAAAAGGTACTGAAAACCCATGCCTCAATATAAAATTTTGCCTTCTCAAAATAAAGTGATTCTGGTTTCTTAAAGAAAATATAAAATTAAGAAACTTAACAACTTATAATAAACCAGCCTTGCCATTATTGAACTAAAGGAACTTGAGCTCCCTATGACCTTTCAAGGTATCAGTTTTCTTAACTATAGGACAATAGAATTAAAATAGGTGATCACTAAGCTCGCTTTCAGTTTAGAAAGGTTGTAATTCTATGAGTCAGCACTGTGGTATAAACTAGGACAGTCAAAACCAGAATCCTGTTATCTTTTCCTTAATCTGCACAAAATATCAGCGAGTTGCTCATGTAAATAACATCATGTATTTTCCCTACTGTTTAAAGTCCATCTAATATAGGATCTTTTAGCATTTCCTAGAGATGGCAACAGATACTAAGTACTGATATTTTTCAAATGCCTTCAGACAACTTAGAGAAAAAGATTCAGTATAGAAAATACTGCATACATAGATTTGTTGCTTAGATTTCACTGGCAGGATGTGACATAACATTAAACTATCCAATTACAGCAATATAAAGTAAGTTAAACAAAATATAAAATATGTGCTGATTTTTTAAAACTGAGGTTAAACTGAAACGAATGTGAATTACTGGCAAACATGAGTCAAACCAGTATTTCCAACTATATTAACAGATAACATGGCTGAGGAGTTAGAGTGCTTTTAAAAAGCATATGCTTCTCGTACAGGCAAGATGGGCACACATTCCTCCTCTTCACTTAATGTAACTATGAATCTTGACAATAAGGAAACAGGCAAACAGAGGAGTACTCAGAGCAGCGAAAAGGATGTGGATTGGTTAGTGGCCCTAGACTAGAGGAACAACAGAGCAGAGAGTGTCTTATGACTCCCTATCCAACAGCAGGTTATGTGGGCCCCGAGTCTCCAATGCACCCCCGCGGCCCTGCAATCTAGCAGTAGGTGATATAGGTAGGCTTACATCCTCCCGCACATCTAACTGGGGTCCAGCCAGCAACAGCAGATGGCCTCACCACACTTGCGAGGGGAATCCTGCCACAGCCACCTCCAGGCCCAGCAGTGCTCCTTACCCCTGAAGGCTAAAAAGTCCCTTCCCTCACCTACAAGAATCAGCAGGACTGGCCTGGGCAGCTCCCTTCTGCCCCTTCCAGGGACATCAGCAGGGCTCACTGGGGGCCCCAGAAACACCAGACAAGTCAGGCAACCTGAAATAGCACCACAAAGCCTGTGGAAATTAAACTGCCATTGGAACTACAGCCCACAAAAGTAATCCAGGACTTGTGTCCTAAATCTAAACAGGGTGACTGTCTGTTACAATATAAGATTTCAATAGGACCCAGAACCTCTTGATATTGTAGCCAAAATACCAAGTATATGATCACAACTTAAATGAGAAAAAAAAAAGACTAAAACCAACACCAAAATGAATCATACGTTAGAATTATTTAGTAAGAATTTTAGAGCACCCATTACAAAAGCGCTTCAACAAGCAAATTCTCTGGAACAAAAAGGAAAGGAAAATTTCAACAGAGACACATAAGTGCTAGAAAGAACCAAATGGCAGTTACAGAGCTAAAAAATACAATAAACAAAATAAAACACTCATTGGATGGGCTCAGTCGTGGAGATGATAGACGGCAGAATCAGTGCACTTGAGACTAAATTAATATAATTTATCCAAACTGAACAACAGAGAGAAACTAGGACCCCCTCCAAAAAATAAAAGAAGACAATGACAAACAGAGCCTCAGGGTTCTGTGGGACAGTGACAAAAGATCCAATATTCATATCATCACATTCCAGAAGGACATGAGAAAGACAGTAGAGTTGAAGTGTACTTGAAGAAATAATGCTAGGAAAAACTTGGTAAAAGACACAAACCTATGGATATAAGACCAAATCTCAAATGGAATAAACCCAAAAAAATCCACACCAAGACACATCACCACTAAGCTTCTAAAAAACTAAAGACAAGGAAAGTATCTTAAACCAGCCTGAGAGAAATGGCACATGGCCTTTAGCAGACCATCAATTCAAATGACAACAATTTTCCCATCACAAACCATGGAGGCCTGAAGGAAGTAGCATATTTTTCAAGTGCTGAAAGAAAGAACTGTCAACCGCAAATTCTTCCCCAATATGAGCTGCTTGATTCATATTCAGTAAGTGAAATAAAAAACTATAACATTGTCCTACGTTCCAAACAACAGCACTTATAAAAGAAGGAAAAGGAAAGAGATCCAAGCAAAAATAGTAATAGCCAGAGCAACCTCTGAGAAAGCTATACAGAGAGATACACTCACAAACCCTGAAAACAAATCAAAATAGAATCTTATCAAATGTTTGAGTAACTCACAGGAAGGTGAGAAAAGGGAAATAAAGGAATAAGAAACAGAAAACATAATATTAAATAAAGTGTCAGACAAACATAACATGGAGAAGATGGATCCTTCATACACTGCTGGTGGGCATGTAGAAATACAGCTTCTCTGGAAAACAATTTCTTATAGAACTAAATGTGTGACTACACAGGCCCCAACAATCACAACCTGAGCATTGTTGATCCCAGAGAAGTGAAAATTTACACCCACACAAACATCCATACATACACGTGCATACCAGATTTAATCATAATGCTGAACAGTGGAAGCAACTCAAATGTCCTTCAATGCCTAAACAAGCCGTGGTATGCCCATGCAACAGAACGCCACTCAGCAATCAAAAAGGAATAAACCATTGCCATGTACAAAATCTTGAAATACTCTGGGGATTATGGTGGTGACCGGAGAACAAAAACAACCTCAAAGTTTATATGATCTACGATCCCATTTATATAACAGTTTGGAAATGACAAATCTGTAGAGATAAAGAGCAGATTAGTGATTGTCAGAGGTTAGGAATGGGGCAGTGAGTGGGAGGGAAGAGGGTACAGTTATAAAAAAGGCAGCAAAAGGCCTCCTTGCGCTGTTGGAACTATTCTATATCTTGACTGTGGTGGTGAACATACAAACCTACCCCTGGGCTAAAATTGCATAGAACTAAATGCATTGAGGGGGCTTCCCTACAGCTCAGCTGGTAAAGAATGGCCTGCAATGCAGGAGACTCTGGTTGAATTCCTGAGTCAGGAAGAGCCCCTGGAGTAGGGATAGGTTACGCATCCCAGTATTATTGGGCTTCCCTGGTAGCTCATAACGTAAAGAATCTGCCTGCAATGCAGGAGACCTGGGTTAGATTCCTGGGTTGAGAAGATCCCCTGGAGGAGGGCATGACAACCCACTCTAGTATTCTTGCCTGGAGAATCCCCATGACCAGAGGAACCTGGTGGGTCACAGTCCATTGGGTCTCAAAGAGTTGGACACGACTGAGTGACTAAACACAGGACAGCAAATGCACGAGATGGCTGGATGGCATCACTGATGCAATGGATATGAACTTGGGAAACTCTGGGAAACAGTGAGGGACAGGGAAACCTGGCATGCTGCAGTCCATGGAGTGCAAAGAGTCAGACATGACTAGTTGACTGAACAAAAAAAAATACATACACAAACAAGCACAAAACTGCTAAATTTGAAAAAAAGCTGTAGATTCTGTCAGTGGCAGGGCCCTGGTTATACTGTATTACAGCTGTCCAAGACATTACTCTTGGGGAACACTGGATGAAGGGCACACAGGATCTCTCTGCACTATTTCTCAAACTGCATGTACATCTATAACTATCTCAAAATGAAAATCTAATACAAAATATTGGGTGAAAGTTGTGGGGAAGCTAGTTTTCACACACTCTGATACTTTGAGACTATAATATAAACAGAGAATATATCACTTCAAAGGGAAAAAAGGCATAATTTTGTAGGTACCATCTTTCAAATGATCTGACTTAGTCACACATGTAATGGGACAAACAGACTCTCCTTCTGTGATGCAAAGGAAGTACACGTCACAGATGTAGGCGTATTCTTGCTAAAAATGTTTACCCTGAATCTAATTGAGTGAGTAAGCCATTAGAAAATCCATACTCAGAGACACTCTATAAGAGAGTTTCCCTGGACTCAACACATATGCTAATGTCACCAAAATAAGTGGACTAGCATAATTAAGCATTTTAAAATAATTTGAGGATATTGTGGGGAACAAGGGAAGAAAGTAATTGAAAAGGGTTGATTCTCACAGTGTGTATAGTCACAGAAAGACATCATATGCCAGTAGCATGGCAGACTGACTTCATGTGAACCAAACTCCTTTCTATTATAAACACATATATACTTAGATTTTTTAAAGACCAGGAAAATTAAACAGGTTAAATAGTTAAGTTTGAAGAGAAAAAGGTAATCTGTAGCTGTTAGTAAGAAAGCAAAGAGATACAGGACTAGCAGGCACATCAACTGTTAATACAGCAACCCAAAGTGATACAGAATTTAGACACAGGCATGAAGGCCTACAGGCTGGGGATGTCACCTGTGTTCAGGGACAATAAATTTTATTTGGGGCCCATGGAAAGAAGGAACTGAGACCTCTGCCTAAAGAACCCTGAGACAGTTAACCTTTCAGTTTAATAAGAAATAAGAAGTTTGTCCTGGAAGCAGCAAGAAAGTTTGTCTCTTCCTGGGGCTCTGCATGTGCTCAGTCACTCAGTTCTGTCTGACTTTTTGCAATCCCATGGACTATAGGACACCATGCTCCTCTGTCCATGGGATTTTCCAGGCAAGAATCCTGGAGTGGGTTGCTATTTCCTACTCCAGAGGATCTTGCTGATCCATGGACCGATCCCTCCTCTGGCATCTCCTGCATTGCCAGGTGGATTCTTTACCACTAGTGTCACCTGGGAAGCCCCTGGGGCTCTGCACAGAAGGGGTAAAAAAAAGTATTCTTTAAATTAACCACCTCCCACAAACACAGTTTGAATTTACATCACCTGCATGATATAGGAATCTCAAGCAAGGAAATTAATGTGAAAGCTGATTCTACAGATGTTACCTAGACATAACATGGTGATCATTTCACAATATATACAAATATCAAATCATTATGTTGTACACCTGAAACTAATAAAATGTCGATTATATTACATGTCAATTATAACTTAATATTTTTTTAATCTTATTGATCCCAGACCAATAAATTTCCCAGGCTAATCTACAGAAGCAAACACAGAACCACTCTACAGGGAAACTTCCAAAAACTAGGAAAAATATGGCTACCGGAGGGAAAAACCAAAAGCAGAATCCCAGCTGAAGATGAGTTAATAATCCAAATAAACCTCATGAGGAAAGGATCCCCTTTAAGTGGATGAACAGTTCTGGAAGAACCAGCAGACCCAACTGGGATAGCTAACTCCTAGAACTTTAAGTAAGAACACAACTCATTATAAAATAAGTATACTGTAATTATTAAAGAGACAAAATACAGATAGAGTTTATAATAAAAAGACAGAAAACTTCAGGGAAAGAAAATAGAAAGATATGAAAAAGGCATCAAAGAGCACTCCTAGAAATAAAAAAGTAAGTCATAGCTCAATGGAAATTAAAGCAATAAATATCAAGGAATAATAGTTCTGAATAATTACCCAAATGCTTTTTTTTTAATTTCTTAATTGAAAAATAATACAGAGGTAAGACATGAGAGATAAAACAAGAAGGTCCAACACATATATATGAATTCTAGTGGAAAGAATAGAGGGGGGGAAGGCAAGATAATATATGATGAAATACACTGTGGATTTTTAATAATTCAAGAAACACAAGGGTCATCTGATTAAAGATAAAAATACCAAGAAGAAACAGTAAATAAACCCACACCTGGGCATACCATAGTAAAGCTGCAGAACACCAAAGACAGAGTAATCTCTCTCTTTTTCTTTTTTAATTAAAGTACAGTTGATTTACAATGTTGTGTCAGTTTCAGACGCACAGCAAAGTGATTCAGTTATATTTATATATTTTTTCATATTCCTTCCCATTATAGGTTATCACAAGATATTAAATTCCTTGTGCTATACAGTATGTCCTTATAGCTTATCTATTTTACATGCAGTAGTGTTTATCTGTTAATCTCAAAATTCTAATTTATAGAGTAATCTTCAAGCAATGAAGAAACTTCTAATGATCAACAAGAGAGACAGTATCTCCAAAATGATGAAAAAAATAATTGTCAACATAGAATTCTGCTCTATTATTCAAGTGTTAAGTTCAAATACAGTTTCAAACAAACAACAACAATAAAAAGATGAAGAGAGTTTTATCATCTACATATGCTTGCCAGATAGAGACACACTTCTATAAGGAGGAATTTGAATCCAGAAGGAAGAAGGATGCAAGAAGCAATAGTAAACACAGAAAAAGTGGATAAACGAAAATAAGCATTGACCTTAAAATTTTTTTAAAGAAAAATTATATAAAAATGACACAGTGGCTGCAAAAAATATAGCACAGCTATGTCACTAAACAATATTATGAAATATGACTTAAGATCAGAATTAGTATGCTGCTGCTGCTGCTAAGTTGCTTCAGTTGTGTCCTACTCTGTGTGACCCCACAGACGGCAGCCCACCAGGCTCCCCTGTCCCTGGGATTGGGATTTTTCAGGCAAGAGTACTGGAGTGGAGTACCATTGCCTTCTCCATTATAAGTCTCTTTCATTATTCAAGAGGAGAGTAGATATTTTGATTAATATCATTTGTTAAGACAAAACATGAATGTTAAAAACATAAAGAAACTGTAAATCCACTAACAGGAAAGAATGGTAAAACAAGGAGGGACAGAAGAGGAACAGGTCCATAGCAATGTCCTCCAATGAGAGGTGACGCTATATTTTAAAAGATAAAAGATTAAAACTGGCTAAATGAATGTGCAGGGAGGAAGTGTTGCTACAGTTTGGCTTCCCTGGGAAGCCAACGTCAAGATGAAATTGAGCATGCAGTTTTATTAAGGACTGCCTTGCTATAAACATCTGAGAATGGAGAAGGAAGCAGAATCGGCCAAGAGAGATTCGGTGCTGCAGTGCAAGTCCCACGGGTGGTTCCAGAGCCAGAATGATCCTTCAGAGTGATTGGGAGTTGGGTCGATATGGTCAGGCCTTTATACTCCCACATGGGTCAGTCACTGGATGTGAGCTGCCCTGGAAAGTGGTGCCACCCTGGACCCAAACAGGCAATCCTCAAAGAGACTGACTCTTGAAGACCATCTGCTGATAACATTCCCAGAACTAGGACGACATGCTCTTCCTTGAAAGGGGCCTTGGCACATCAGAGTATCCGCCATATTACCACAAGGTGACTGCAAAAAACAGTGCTCAAGGAAACACATGTGTCCTGTGATCAACATCCCCACACCTTCTCCAAAATCTACTGCTAGAATTTTCTTAGAAAGAGCAATGAAGTTTTATGCCATAATAATAAAAGATAATTCAAATTACTAAACCCCCAAATCTTTCTAACTCAAGACTATATCATAGACTTCTTGCTTCCAAATTAGAGTAAGTCAGATAAGATATCAAGAGCAACCTGGGACTCTTTATTCCTTCACAATGTTAAAGCTTCAATTTGTAACCCAAAATGAAAATGTCATTTCTGTGTCTAATACGTTGATCATACACTAAGCCCTACTTGGGTTATAGTATTATTAGTAGTAGTACTATACTATTAGTACTATAATATTAGTACTAATGTTATTATTATAGTATTATTACCAAATATCTGTCGCTCTACAGGCAAAAGACTCCCAGGTCAGAAAACTAAATATGATTGATATCTTATACCTCATATCAAAACCAGGTCTAGTCATAAGAAACAAGCTACCTTCTAGAGAAATTCAATATAACTTATCTTTGTAAAATATGTCAAGTCAGAAATATAAAAGGAAAATAAGCTAAGAAGAAAAACATGAGTAGACACATTGCAAACTTGATTACCTCACAACTGTAATGAGAAATTTAGAGAGATGATAGATACACAGATAGATCGCCTCAGTGCATCAGTCATACCATCTCAACAATGCCAGTCTAACAACTTCACTTATTTTGTGTAACTAGGATTCTGTTGTTGAAAAACAACAGAAACAGCCAAATATGCCAAGTCCAACTAATGGTTGGAAGAGGTGAAAACACTATTGTGACACTAAAGACACATGTTGACATTAAGAGGATTCCTCTCTTGGGAGATAGTAAGATAAATGATGTACCTTTAGAGGGAAGTACAGCTGAATTTCCTCTCACCTGAAATGAAATCATTTACCTTACGAACTTCATGTCAAATTCACGCATAGATAGCTTCCAGACCCCTCCCTACACCTCAGGTCAAGGTAAAAGCTCTTTGAAGTCCTCAGATTGTTTTTATTTTTATGAATATTATTTGCATAACAATCAGCTTTTAGTAAAAGAAAGATGGGGAGGGGGGATGGTCCACTAAAAAAAAACAGCATCTGTACTTCTTCAAAAATAATGCAACATGCCTTTTATTCTTACACTGTAGCTCAGAGCTTTCAAGTAACCAGAAACCCCTGAATTTAAAAACATGAATCTGATTCAAAGAACAGTTGTATCTCAAACAGATTAAAGACATAAAATGCACAGATTTATCATTTCTGTTTAGTAACATGATATACATGTGATATAAACTTAATGTAAATGTAATGTAACTTTAGGCAAGAGTCCCAAAGTATTTCTTTACGTTTAACGCAGGCATGTGTATATATTACATATCATACTATACGTAATTTAGTATATGTTATTTATATACACATATTCGCCTTTAAAATGAGCCACACTGTATTTAAGAGCTATTCCTCTGTGTGCTCTTTTTTATTCTTGCTTTAAAGCTACTGACTATAGCAGGTTCAAATCATTTTGAAAGACAGCCCTTGGAAGGGGTGGGAGTGGTCTGTGAAAAAGAGAAAGAAGGAAGCAAAACAGGAAGATGTAAAGGAGGGAAGGCAGGAAGGAAGAGGGGGAAAGCCCTACAGACACATAAACACACACACACTCATAGGTTAGAAACGGGCAGGCCCTAAGCACAATCCAGCACCCCTCCCCAAACAGGAGCTTCCTAAAAGTTCCGAGCGGAGCTTTCGTGAAGCCTCGGCCTGGCTGCACCCACCTGGTGCCCCAACCGCCGGGCAGGCAGGACCATCCTGAGGCCGCAGCCCTGGAAACTCTCGGGGACTTCAAGCTCCCCTCCCGTGCCCGCTGTCGATCACGGGGCACCGCGCGCCAATTCATCGCCCACTCCTGAGCGAATCCTTCTGCCTCTCTGCATCCTCCCTTTGGCTCTCTCCTTCCCGGGGACTTGCCAAGGAGTCTAGGGCCGGAGGCAGAGGCAGAGAAGGAGCGAGCGAAGAGTAAGGGCCGGCTGGCGGATTTCCAACCAGCGGTAGGCACGAAACGGTCAAGGCGCCCATCCTCTCGCCGCCCCGTTTCCCCCGCGCTCCCTATCAGCCCCGCGGGACCCACACTCTCCATTTCAGCTTCGGTGTGTGACGAAGTAAGAGAAGGAGGGGAATAAGCCCGCAGCCTCCGCGGCAGCCCTTACCTCAGGCTGCCCTGCGGAAGCTGCCCTCGTCCTGTCCGGGGCGCCGCTCTGGACGCCCGGGCTCCGGCCGCAGCTCCGCCGGGCGCAGCTCCGCCGTGCCAGGCAAGCGTGCCTCCCGCGCTGCCCTGCACCGGGCACGAGAGGCGGCGACGAGACGCTGGGGAGAGGCTGGCGCGCCGCTCGCCTGCCGCCCGGCCGGCGACCGGGAGAGCGCGTTCGCCGAGGCGGGGCTGGCGGCCCGGGAGAGGGGCGCAGGAGCCGGGGGCGGCCGCGGAGCGCGCGCGGGCCAGCTGGCGCGGAGGACCCCTCCGGGGCGGCACGGGCGGCCGCGCTGCGCCCGGGAGCTCCTCTCGCCTCCTCCGGCCCCTAAATCCCGCCTCTGCCCCCCGCCCCCGAAGAGACGGCTCGCCGGCTGCACTTGGTCTGCCGCGCTGCGCTCTTCAGCCCGGCGCGGGGAATAACAATTGGATCGTATTGCACGACTGGATTCTAGTGTAGGAGCTTGCAACCGCTGAGGCCACCACCTGTCACACGGTCCCCAGCGGGCTGGCCTCTCCCGGCTTCCCCACCCCGCTTGTCTTCTTTCCCCACCTACCTCGCCGACCGCCCGCAGGACTCCGCCGGCACGAGACCAAGGGAGTTGTGCAAAATAACCCTCACTCTTAGCCAGGAGCTCACGGCATCCCCCTTCCCCTGCGGACTGAAGGATCACGCACAGTCCCTGCGTGCCTAGCCGAAGCCGGATGCCGAAAATCCCGGGTTGAACCTCACCTCGCCGCCCCCCGCCCGCCCCCATTCATAATCCCAGCGGCCGTCTGCCACTACGCGCCCTCCCCCAGCCGCCCGCGCTCGCGGCGATTCGCCGGCCCTGGAACGTGTCAGTCACCCGCTCTACATCTGCCACGAACACAGTACTAGAAGCTCCACAGCCTAGGGTTGCACAAAGGGGGGTGGGGAGGGAGAGCCCCCAGAGCTTGGGGTGGGGGGAGGCGAGGGAGTGCGGGGGGCAATTGCGGGGACTGAGCGCGTGGGGCCCCGCTGTTGGCACAAAGGGGCTCTAGGAGTGGATCCGCGCAGTACTACTGAGGCAACCGGTCAGATCACCCCCGCGGAGGTGGCGCATCAAGATGCCCCGGGAGGGGGGTCGCACAATTTGGGATTTTGTATGACTGAGCAACAGGCACCTAGGAGCCTGATTGTCCCACCTTAAAAGGTGAAGACCTGCCAGCTATGGGGGTATCAGGAGAGAAAGAGAGGGAGAGGTGGGGGAGGGGCGGGGGAACAGGCTTCCTTTTCCCAGCTGTCCTACCCTTGCATTCACAGAAAGGGAGAAGAAAGCTGGCAAGGAAAGGAAGAGAAAGATTAAGGATGCAGTAACTTTGTCTATTGAACCACTACAATCAGCTAGAGACCAGAAAGACTAACGGATAAAATTGGCCTGTTTATCAGTTTATTCCAATAAACATTAGGGTATGCTCATTTTGCACTAAGCAAAATATACTACACCAGATGCTGGGGTACAGAGATGATGAGGATAGAGTTCCTGCACCCAAGGAGCCCACAGCCTAGTAGGAGAAGCAACTATGAAAGCCCAGAATGGACCAGTATTACACAACAGAAGCACACACAAATGACATTAGTGGAAAGAGTTTTTTCTGGTTGGAAGGGAAATGGATTTAGGGAATTAGATCTCTTTTCAACTGTGCACTAAGGGGCAAATAAGGGTGTCCCAAAGAAGTAGCAATATAACCTTTTATTACTCATCCATTAACCCAAACCAACTTTACATACCCATTCATTCAAAGTCGTCCTTGAGAAACTTTTCAATGTAGATAGGTAATGAATTCCTGCTCTGTACTGTTTCCCCTTTAAAGTTTTGGAGCAAACATTTTCAAACACTGGCCCTTGGAGTGTAGAACACCCAGTCGTCCCCAGCTGAGATGCTGTCTTCTTGGACCTGTCGCCTTTAATCCTATATCATCTACCTTATCTACTAGCTTGAAATTGAGCCCAGAGCCAAAATTAATACTATGGAAGCAATGAGCATTTGGAGGGAAGCCAATAAATCCTACAAGCAGTCACAGTTCTGACACAGTCTCTGTAAAAGGATGACAGTATAATCTTTTTCCTGAACTCAACAAAGATTAATTAGTCAGACTCATTAAATATAAAGAGACTGTTTCCCGAATAGTGTGGGATGGGAAACTAAAATGTGATTCAATCTAGGAAGAAAAGAACCAGTTTGAGTGACAGGCTCCCCCTCTCTGAATGTTAGAACCTTGAAAAATATTAATGATTATTAAGCACACAAGGTTATTATATCATCTTTAGAAACGTATGTCCAAAGGGTTATTGTTGCAAATAAAGAACCAAATGGACTCTAGTATGAAGATGATGTCATCCATTTAACCATCTTTCCCACTTCTCCTTAGAAATTATATAAACTAACAAAAAGAATGGGAAAAAATGTTAAATGCATTTTCAGCAAACATATAGATTTTACTCACAAACTCCAAAGTACTTGTAAAGATCGCTAAAAGCCAGCTTAGTTTGAGCAGAAGTCACGTGGAAAAGGCCCAAGGAGAGTCAGAGGGAACCAGCAGTAGGAATATTAGAGAACATCAGAAAGGTGTAGATGGCTCAGCTGGTGAAGAATCCGCCTGCAATGTGGGAGACCTGGGTTCAATCCCTGGGTCAGAAAGATCTCCTGGAGAAAGGAAAGGCTACCCACTCCAGTATTCTGGCCTGGAGAATTCAGTGGACTGTAGAGTCCATGGGGTCACAAACAGTCGAACACGACTGAGTGACTTTCACCTTCCTGGAAATTTGGGTGGGGAGTGGGGGGGGGGGCGGTTAGTTAGCATAAAACACAAAAGCAGTTGTCACTCAAGAACCAGAGCAAAAGCAGAATACATAAGGCAGAAAAGGCATACATGGAGGGAATAAGAGGCACAGAGGATTTCCAGGGAACTCTGTAGCAGGGCTCAGGGTCAGCAAAACTATAATAAAGATGAGGTAATTATTGTGAGATGTAGAGGACTTGTTCCTTGTTTGCAGGAACTGGGGAGCACAGAACTGTTAGCGAAAGGTCTCCTGAGCCAAAGTTACTTCGATATTCAAAGACAGTATGTTTACAGAAGACCTATAATTACTGGAAGCAGTCTGCAGTTTTTTTTTTCTAACTTACTTATTTTTAATTAAAGGAAAATTGCCTCACTATATTGTGTTGGCCTCTGCCATCCTTCAACATGAGTCAGCCACAGGTATGCATGTGCCCCTCCCTCTTTAACCTTCTTCCCACCTGCCACCCCTTCCCTCTCCTCTAAGTCAATACAGAGCCCTGGTTTGAGTTCCCTGAGTTACACACCAAGTTCCCCTTGGTTACCTGTTTTACACACGGTAGTGTAGATGCCTCCATGTTACTCTCTGCCATTGTCCCACTCTCTCTTTCCTCACACCCTGCCCCCGCCTGCGTCCGTAAGTCTGTTCTCTATGTCTGCATCTCCCATCTCCACTGTTGCCCTGTAAATAGGTTCTTCAATGCCATTTTTCTAGATTCCATATATATGCATTAGTATACAATATTTGTTTTTCTTTTTCTGACTTACTTCACTCTGTGTACTAGGCTCTCGGTTCATTCACCTGATTAGCACTGACTCAAATGTGTTCCTTTTTATGGCTGAGTAATATTCCATCACACACACACACACACACACACACACACACACACACAGGAAAGGCTTGGACACCTGGAGCCTCTTTCCAGAAAGCTAGCTCAGGCTCTTCCACATGGAGGTGAAAGAGTTCCCAGCAGCAAGAGACAAGGCAGGCCCCAGTGTTCACACCCTTTCAGAATTCTGCATGTTAGGTTTGCTAATGTTTCTCTGACTAAAGCAGTCTTATATAACACTAGAGTCAACACGGGAAGGCACGGATATGGAATGGTGTTATTGTCGGAAGTCTTTAGCGTAACAATCTACCACAGAAAGCAAGAACTTTTCGATTGAGAGAATAGGAAAGCTACCTTGAATCCTCTGTGTCAGGAACTTTCCACAGGGACTGACCAGAAAAATATATAAATATATTTAGTAGTGAGAAATGATAAAGAAGAAACTGGCACAAAAAGGATACAAAGATAATAATTAAAAAAGAAGCATCAAAACTTACCAAGAGGGTGAGGGAAAAAGTTAACAAAAAGCCAATAAAAAAAATAGATCATAAATTGAATAGTGGTTACTGTTGCCAGACAATATTCTAACCACTTTACAGATATGAACTCAACAGAATCTCAAAAAAAACCCTGTGAATTAGGCATCGTTGTTATTCCTATTATTAATATATATATATATATATATGAGAGGAGCTAAAGTACACAAAACTAAATAATTTGTTTAATCAGAGGAGAAGCTAGTATTAAAATCTGCTCATTCTTTCTCTAGTGTCTGTACTCTTATTTAAGTTATAGCTTATAACTCTTAAGTTATATTGCCTCCCTTAATGAAATATATTTACTGTTATGTTAAAAAAGCAACACGATCTATTGTGGATGATAACAAAACACAAATGAAACACGGAAAAGAGATGAGACTTGAAATGAGTTGATGTAAATTAGGTTTGAAGAAAAGAGAAACAAACTGTCACAAAAATGAATACAGCACAAATTGGAAGACAACAGAAAGAAATTAGCGCTGTGGAGAAATAAGAAACAGGGAATACAGATATAAGAGAATAGCCAAAATTAACTTAAAATAATAAGGGATACATTTCGAAAGTATTTCATAAAAATGACAGTGATCAAAGCCAACATACCTATAAACAGTGTCTCTAAAGAAGAAAACCTTAGCGATGGGACACAGCAAATACTTTCAAACAAAATTATGCAAGAATTTTTCTGAAATTTAAAAAAGACTTGAATCTACATGTTGAAAGTAAACAACATGCAATAAATAAATCTGATTTATGATAGTTAAGCCAAGACATATTATTCCTTAGAATTTAATTTCTCTCATAGGAAGAATTTAAATTAAAATTTTCTCTTAAAGGGTGCAAAAATGAAAAAAAATTATGGGGACTCATTATAGTAGATCAGAATAATCATTAGGATTATATTAGCTTTCTCTTTTTCTATGTCTTATCCCTTTATCATTTCTAATTTTTAGTATTTATATCTTTTTTCTTACTTTTTAAATTGAAATTAATTGAGTTACAATATTATATTAATTTCAGGTTTACAACACAGTGATTCAGTACACTTACAGATTATGACCTAAAATTATTGCAAAATAAAGGCTGCATATTACTGTACTGTACAAAATATCCTTGTTGCTTACCTATTTTATACATAGTAGTTTACATCATTTTTTCTTGATTAACAATCTTCTTAGATATTGTATTTTTGCAATAAAAAACCCAACTTTTGGAATTATGTATTAATTCAGAACATTTTCCTTTCCTAGCTCCTTTATTTCATTTTTAAATAACTTAGCTCTTTTCTTCTGTTTTGCTTCCTTAATTTAATAGTATTCTTTTTATATATTTGGGTTGGTGTTTACTTAGTTAATTAAGTTAATGCTGTGTCACAGAATTCTGATAAGTCGTGTTTTAGCATTATTTCATAAAAATCCTTCAATTTTTGTTCAAAAGTATGTAAGAGAATTTTTTGCTTATAATTTCCAGTTGGAGAGGCTTTTTTACTGATTTCTCGTTTCATTGCATTGTGATCATACAATGGTGTCTATAATTCTTTATTTTCAGATTTTATTGAAATTTTCTTTATGGCCTCATCATGGCCATTTTCCTTGAATTAAGGCTATAAAACCATCACAATGTAGAAAATATAAGTGTGTATCTGGAAAACCCACTCAAATGAGTAGAAAACTATCATAAATAATAAACAGTATATCAATATAAATAAAAGTAGTTTTTACCTATACAAATAACAACCAGTGTTCAACCTAGATTTAGAAAAGGCATTAAGACAGTATGGTACTGGCACAAAGACAGAAATATAGATCAATGGAACAAAATAGAAAGCCCAGAGATAAATCCACGCATCTATGGACACCTTATCTTTGACAAAGGAGGCAAGAATATACAATGGAGAAAAGACAACCTCTTTAACAAGTGGTACTGGGAAAACTGGGCAGCCACTTGTAAAAGAATGAAACTAGAACACTTTCTAACACCATACACAAAGATAAACTCAAAAGGGATCAAAGATCTAAGCATAAGACCAGAAACTATAAAACTCCTAGAGGATAACATAGGCAAGACACTCTCCGACATAAACCAAAGCGGGATCCTCCATGACCCACCTCCCAGAATATTGGAAATAAAAGCACGAATAAACAAATGGGACCTAATTAAAATTAAAAGCTTCTGCACAACAAAGGAAACTATAAGCAAGGTGAAAAGACAGCCTTCAGAATGGGAGAAAATAATAGCCAATGAAGCAACGGACAAACAATTAATCTCAAAAATATACAAGCAACTCCTGCAGCTCCATTCTAGAAAAATAAACGACCCAATCAAAAAGTGGGCCAAAGAACTTAACAGACATTTCTCCAAAGAAGACATAAAAATGGCTAACAAACACATGAAAAGATGCTCAACATCACTCATTATCAGAGAAATGCAAATCAAAACCACAATGAGGTACCACTTTACACCAGTCAGAATGGCTGCCATCCAAAAGTCTACAAGCAATAAATGCTGGAGAGGATGTGGAGAAAAGGGAACCCTCTTACACTGTTGGTGGGAATACAAACTAGTACAGCCACTATGGAAAACAGTGTGGAGGTTCCTTAAAAGCTGCAAATAGACCTGCCATATGACTCAGCAATCCCACTGCTGGGCATATACACCGAGGAAACCAGAATTGAAAGAGCCACATGTACACCAATGTTCATCGCTGCTTTATTTACAATAGCCAGGACATGGAAACAACCTAGATGCCCATCAACTGACGAATGGATATGAAAGCTGTGGTACATATACACAATGGAATATTACTCAGCATTAAAAAAAAATTCATTTGAAGCAATTCTACTCAGATGGACGAAACTGGAGCCCATTATCCAGAGTGAAGTAAGCCAGAAGCAAAAACAACAATACAGTATATTAACGCATATATATGGAATTTAGAAAGACGGTAACGAGAACCCAACATGCGAGACAGCAAAAGGAACGCAGATGTATAGAACAGACTCGGACTCTGTGGATGAGGGCAAGGGTGGGATGATATGGGAGAAGGGCATTGAAACATGTTAATTATCATATGTCTAATCAATCGCCAGCCCAGGATTGATGCTCGGGGCTGGTGCATCGAGATTTCCCTTGGGGAGGGAGGAGGGAAGGAGGAGGGAGGGGGGTTCTGGAGGGGGAGCATATGTAAACCCATGGTGATATCATGTCATTGTATGGCAAAACTAATAAAAAAAAAAAAAAGAAAGAAAAGGCAGAGGAACCAGAGATCAAATTACCAATATCCACTGGATCATCGAAAAAGCAAGAGAGTTTCAGAAAAACATCTGTTTCTGCTTTATTGACTATGCCAAAGCCTTTGACTGTGTGGATCACAATAAACTGTGGAAAATTCTGAGAGAGATGGAAATACCAGACCACCTGACCTTCCTCCTGAGAAATCTGTCTGCAAGTCAAGAAGCAACAGTTAGAAGTGGACATGGAACAGCAGACTGATTCCAGATAGGAAAAGGAATATGTCAAGGCTGTATATTGTCACCCTGCTTATTTAACATATATGCATAGTACATCATGAGAAATGCTGGGCTGGAAGCACAAGCTGGAAGCACAAGCTGAAATCAAGACTGCCAAGAGAAATATCAATAACCTCAGATATCCAGAAGACACCATCCTTATGGCAGAAAGTGAAGAAGAACTAAAGAGCCTTTTGATGAAAGTGAAAGAGGAGAGTGAAAAAAGTTGGCTTACAGCTCAACATTCAGAAAACTAAGATCATGGCATCTGGTCCCATCACTTCATGGCAATAGATGGGGAAACAGTGGAAACATTGGCTGACTGGGCTCCAAAATCACTGCAGATGGTGATTGCAGCCATGAAATTAAAAGATGTTTACTCCTTGGAAGGAAAATTATGACCAACCTAGACAGCATATTAAAAAGCAGAGACATTACTTTGCCAACAAAGATCCATCTCATCAAGGCTATGGTTTTCCAGTGGTCATGTATGGATGTGAGAGTTGACTATAAAGAAAGCTGAGCTCCAAAAAATTGATGCTTTTGAACTGTGGTGTTGGAGAAGACTCTTAAGAGTCCCTTGGACTGCAAGGAGATCCAACCAGTCCATCCTAAAGGAGATCAGTCCTGAGTGTTCATTGAAAGGACTGATGTTGAAACTGAAACTCCAATACTTTGGCCACCTGATGCAAAGAGCTGAATCATTTTAAAAGATCCTGATGCTGGGAAAGATTGAAGGTAAAAGGAGAAGGGGACGACAGAGAATGAGATGGCTCGATGGCATCACTGACTCGATGGACATGAGTCTGAGCAGACTCCTGGAGTTGGTGATGGACAGGGAGGCCTGGCGTGCTGCAGTCCATGGGGTTACGAGGAGTCGGACGCGACTGAGCAGCTGAACTGAACTGAGATAAAATAATGAACAAAATATCTCATTTACATTAACAACAAAAAGGCTGAAAAATAGAAAAATACATTAAGCAGGAAATATGTAAGAACTATAGACAGGAAACTTTGGTAGATTGCTGAAAGGCACAGAAGAAATTATGAACACATGGAAAGACATTTGATGGTTTTTAAAAGGTAGATTCAACATCCTAAATTACAATAATAATTAAATAAATCATTAATTTATAAATTTAAATTAAGTTCTCTCAAGCTGGTTTTTTGGGGTTTTGTGTGGTGTATGTGTGTGTGTGTGTGTGTGTGTGTGTGTGTGTGAACCAGAAAGCTGATTCTAAATTTTGTGTGGAAAAATAAACTAAGAAGAAAAGTTTTAGAGGAAAATTTGGGCAAAACTCAAATTCAAAAGTCATTCAAAATATATTGAAGTTTGACTCAGAAAAATGAAAGTTCTGTATGGCAAAATGAAAAGGGAAAGGTAACATTAAGCAAATACCATCAGTAAAGGTGAAGGACAAACTCGTATAAACTATTTAAATTTGGTGGTGGAAGTATAAATAAATTAAACTCTGACAGGCAATTTAGCCACAGAAATTAACATCAAAAACATGTACAGTCTGACTCACAAATCTCATTTTTTAATGCATGTCATTTACTAAGTATACTGAACATATTGAATGAATATACTGACAGTTACTAAAACTGACTCATAAAATAGTATTTATGGAAATTTATTTGTGGTGACATTATTTGAAATAACACACTGGAAACAACTCAAATGTGGTTTGTTGTTGTTGTTTGGTTTTCTTTATTTTAAACAGAGAGACAGTCATACAATGGTATATTACTATGCAGATATAAAACATAACAGGAAGTGTAATGATATGGAAATTTTTCCAAGGTACATTGTTAAGTTAAAAAAACACTAGGCTACCTTTAGATAACAAAGGGCCAAAATTAAGAATATATATTGTCTGAATTGAATATGCATTTTAAAAATCTCTGAAAGGATATTCAACAAGCTGAGGTAGTTAACTCTAGGAGATGATAACAAGCTTTTCAGTTAATTTTTAATATTGTTTGATTTGAAAATCATGATAATTTTTGTCTATATTAAGTAAAATAAATTTTAAAATCATTAGATATAATGTGAATTATGTTTATCTGCCATCTTCTCTTTAAAGTTGGGAAAAAATGTGATGTGCCACAGAAAAATAATAGTACCACAAGTACTTTCTTTCTATGAAAAGATCAAGCTAATTTCCACATGCAGGGTATAATCATGTTAGCAGGCATGATTCACATGGTTATTTCAGGTGCATAATCTTCCTTTGTTATTAATTAATCATATATTCAAGTATCAAAAGGGAATACAATGTCTAAAGAAATGATACATTTACTCATGTCTTGTTTAAAAAGTCTTTTATATTAGACTTCAGGCCAAGATTGCCTGAAGCATAAACTTCAAAAGCATGAAGGTGTGAACCTAGCTAATTAATGAACTTGAAGAATGTACAAATTCAACTCTGCTGTTCTCAAACCTTGGCTCTTAAGCAGGAAATAAGAATCATCCTGTGATCAGGTCAACTGTAGGAGGATCTCCAGCTTGTCTCATAGAGAATCACACAGCAAAAACTTAAAGTCATTGTGAGTACTGGAAGAACAGAATCAAACATACTGTGTTCTGGAAAACTGCAGACTTGCTCTATTTTCACCTCTGCGACCCCGTTCTTGGGGAGAGCAAGTATAAACAGGCAATGACCTATTTTACAGTGAAAACGTGATTCAAGGCAATTCAATCTTCAACTTTCCTTCTACTACCTATCTCATAAATATACTTCAGTTCCTCCTGGTTTCTAAGGCAATCATTTAGATTATGATACTTGATATTTGTAAATCCACTCATTTCATCTACAAGAAGAACAGAACAATAGCAATGTCATTAAAGTTGTCAGTCTTCTCTATATGGAGATTTCCATTAGTCCTCTGGTAAGTAGAGTTTGCCAGAATTTTGTAGAGAGTTTGGATATCTATAGTATGTGATCTAGAGAAGGCAATTGTACCCCACTTCAGTACTCTTGCCTGGAAAATCCCATGGACGGAGGAGCCTGGTAAGCTGCAGTCCATGGGGTCACTAAGAGTCAGACACGACTGAACTACTTCACTTTCACTTTTCATTTTCATGCCTTGGAGAAGGAAATGGCAACCCACTCCAGTGTTCTTGCCTGGAGAATCCCAGGGACGGGGGAGCCTGGTGGGCTGCCATCTATGGGGTGGCACAGAGTTGGACACGACTGAAGCGACTTAGCAGCAGCAGTTATGTGATCATTTGTAATATGCATGATAATAATACATACTCCAGAGGACTATTGGAAAATTAAGTGAGAAAAAACTTGAAAAGTGTTTGGCATGAATTGAGTTGTTCACTTATTTCCAGACTAGTGAACAGAATCAATTTACTTAGCCATAATTAAATGAACCCGATCCTCCTATTTTCTAGATACCAATAAGTCATTATTTAAGAATATGGAGAATTCTGAACGGGATTTATTAACCAGTGATCTGACATTTATGAAAACTCACATATTCTTTGCATTTTCGTGAGAATTTATAGTAATGCATGTTTGCCAAATGATTTTAGATAGTTATTTTTAGTTTGGACAAAAGCACTATTAATCCTACAAATGAGAAGCAGTAGTATGAAAAAATCAATTTGAATGTAGCATATTTAGCCCCAGAGAGCTCAATTACATACCATCATATTAACTATGTAGGCAGGAAAGGGCAGAAAACATCTTCATTTCTAATGGTAGCAGTGAAAAGTAAACCTTCAAAAAAGAAAAAAAGAAAATATATATTATCAGCCTATTTGATGGTTGACATTAGAAAAGGAGACTTTTCTCTGTGCTCATTCAGTCAACATTCATCAAACAAATAACACACATTGAAGGCCCCCATGTGCTATGAACAAGGCAGAGTAAGTAGGATACAGTGTTGAACAGGATGAGTGCTGAGACTGTCAATGACTAACTAGCAAGTGTCACACTTGGCTTCTGCCTAATCCAAAATAGAATCTGCCAAGGCACTTTGGGTCAAGCATCTCTTCTGCTAACTTTTCTAGAGGAAGCATAGCAATAATCTGTCTGTGTTGCAGCTTATAGTTAAGGTCCAAGATCAACTGTGAATTAAGACATGGCAAAAGCTAACCCATTTTTCTGGTCATTGGACCCTAGCTTTCTGTATCTTTATGGTGACTGTCAGCTTGGGGTGTCAACAAAATACCATGGACTGTGACTTAAACATTTATTCCTCATAGTTCTGGAGACTGGAAGTCTGAGATCAAGTTGCGGTGGTCCTGGTGTCTGGTGAGAACTCTCCTTATTGATACGAATGTCCTCACGTGGCTCTTCCACCATGGCTGAAGGAAATGGAGGGAGAGAGAGAGAGAAAGGAGCAAGCTCTCTGATATTTCCTCTTATAAGATCACTAGTCACATAATGCAGTCCTCATTCTCATGACTTCATCTAAACCTAAGTTCTCCCAAAGGTCCACCTCAAATGCCATCATCGTTGGGGTTACAGCTTCAACATATGAATTTGGAGGCACAAAATTCAGTCTATAGCAGTGACCTAGAATAAGAAACAGTAAGGTAGCTTCCACAGCCAGAAGGTTAGACCTATGATACTGAAAAAATACTAACCTATATGCCCACATGCTCAATTTTTTTTTTTTTTTGGTCAGTGAAAGGGAGTAAATATTTTCTTTGTAGGCTGTGGTGAGAATAATAGGTAATATATGCAAAGACTATTAACTATTCCACAATACTCTTTAAAAAAGATTCTTACTATTATTGATATTCTTGATAAGTTGTATCCTTAAACAGTTAGCCAAGTGCCTCTTAAGACCATAGTAAAGTTTCATTCCATTTAGCAACATAATATATTGCAATACCAAACAGCTGTCCTAGAACTTTTATTATACTATCAGGGTTAAACTATAGTTTTCAAAAGGTTATAAAAATGTGTATTCTCATACAAATATAAAATGAGCATGTGTCAAATATATTATTTAATTCAGTTAGTAAAGGTATAGGGGGAAAAAAGCCTATAAATTAATTTCTGTTCCTACCGAACTATAAGACAGCTTGGTCAAGATATGGTCAAGCCAAGCATCACACTGATTATTTTGATACACAAAATAATCATTATTTCCAAATTTTAGGTGAATTTTCTGACAGTCTTCCCTTGAGGATTATAAATAATCTCAAAATAACATTCATGATCACAAAGTAGATAGTCTCATGAAATCAGTCTAATTATTTACATAGATCCAACAAGAATGTCAATAACCATTTTACCTCCATGAGTTTATTCTGCCAATCTAGAGCTGCACAGAACTGAACAGCTGCCAATGCAAAATCATTGACTTCTGTCTGGGGATTTTCATAAAGGAATCTTGTATTGAATTTTTAGAAGTCTCTATAATTTTCCCTCTATCCTGAGACTTAAAAACAACACTAAGATACCCTATTCAACAGATTTTATCTACAGTGCCTATAAATTTGGGTGGCATCTCTTTTTGATGCCCTCAAAATTTGCTAAAGAGTGGTCTGCCAAGAAGTGTACTTTTGTCACCCAATTCTCTAATTCATGTACCAAACCAGTTTTCATAGGGCTGTATATACACATTAGCCTCTCATATAAGATCGATTCTTGTTCTTTATCAGCTAGCCTGTCATACTTGATTAAATTTACACCACTCTTATGGCAGAAAGTGAAGAAGAACTAAAGAGCCTCTTGATGAAAGTGAAAGAGGAGAGTGAAAAAGTTGGCTTAAAGCTCAACATTCAGAAAACTAAGTACATGGCATCCAGTCCCATCACTCCATGGCAAATAGATGGGAAAATAGTAGAAACAGTGGCTGATTTTATTTTCCTGGGCTCCAAAATCACTGCATATAGTGATCACAGCCATGAAATGAAAAGACGCTTACTCGTTGGAAAGAAAGTTATAACCAATCTAGACAGCATATTAAAAAACTGAGACAGCTATGGTTTTTCCAGTGGTCATGTATGGATGTGAGAGTTGAACTCTAAAGAAAGCTGAGTGCTGAAGAATTGATGGTTTTGAACTGTGGTATTGGAGAAGACTCTTGAGAGTCCCTTGGACTGGAAGGAGATCCAACCAGTCCATTGCTGGGAGCCATCAGGATGCCCCCTTGCTCGGATGACAAGGTCATGAGACTAAGAAAGAAATTGCAAAGCTGACTTTCTTTATCAGGGCATCCCGGGCTAGGCACCCCCTGGTATTTTTCTTGGGAGTTCTGTCCATGCTCGGAACATTGGCTCATCTCAGTAGGTCAGTCCCAGTTGGAAAGAATTCGTCCTGAGATAATCCCCCCAGACCTTATCGACCAGAGGATCTGGGAAGGTGGATCACCTTCCCCGGGGGCTAAGGAGGAATGAAAGGGACATTTAAATAGATTACTATTCCTCCTACTCATTACTGGGGAGTTTACCAAGAGTTCTCTGGGGGTCATGGCAAGGCCACCACCAGAAAGGCTCATACTTGGGTCACCTTTCCACCTCCCACTCCCCCGACCACTCCACAGAGGAGGCTCTCTTCCTTGAAGAAATCAGGCTGGATTGGAACTTAGGAATGCTCATAACTGTAGCCAGCATAGTTGGAGATATTTATTGCTTTAGGATAATGTAGACATAGGAATTCATTATAGTAGTTATAAGGTTAATAGAGTTTTATTGCTAAAGCCGTGCTGCTAGACTGTCTCTTAGTCCTCTTTCCTCTTCCTAAACTGTCTTAGTCCTCTTTCCTCTTTCCTCCTAAGAACTGGAGTAGGTTACTAGAATAAACAGTCTCAAGCTTTAGCCCTTCCTTCTAGCTTCTACATAGTTGCACCTAGTAAGAGATATGTAACTTTTCTATTTAGATTGATGTACTTATCCGAAGTATGCTGGAGACATTCAAATGGTAAACATACTATTGTTAAGTCTAATTATGCAGAAATCTGACCTTTTGCAAGGAAAATGAGCTTAATGTTAAAGTTGTTGATGGTAGGCAGAAAACAAAAGATTGTATAGAATATTTGTGATGTAATGGAGATGTTTTTTGGCTATAAAACTGTAAACTAACAAAAATAAAGGGAGAGACTTCTCCATCATCCCACAAAACTAACAGCAATAAAGAGAGACTGCTCCATCACCACACATCAACTCAGCTCCGTTCTTCCCCCGACGCACTCCTCCCTCAAGACCCCCCGGACCCGCCAGGGCTGGACCCCGGCAGTCCATCCTAAAGGAGATCAATCCTGGGTGTTTATTGAAAGGACTGGTGTTGAAGCTGAAACTCCAATACTTTGGCCACCTGATGCGAAGAGCTGAATCATTGGAAAAGACCCTGATGCTGGGTAAGGTTGAGGGCAGAAGGAGAAGGGGATGACAGAGAATGAGATGGCTGGATGGCATCATCGACTCAATGGACATGGGTTTGGGTAGACTCCAGGAGTTGGTGATGGACCGGAGGCCTGGCGTGCTGCAGTCCATGGGGTCACAAAGAGTCAGACATGACTGAGCAACTGAACTGAACTGAACTGTCAAATATAGCTCTCCAGGTGTAGTCTTGGTTACATAATTGATTTGTTCAATCATGTACTAGTATAAAAGAGGATAAGTTTTTATTGATTATATAAACTTTATTGCTATGAAAAATGACTCAAAAAAGATTTGTTGCTTAAGTATGAGGGATTAGTGAGAATTAAATACTATTTTTTAAATGTTTCATTTCAGTCTATAAAATTGTCTACAAAATGGGTTGTGTATGCTCAGTCACTTCAGTTATGTCTGACTCTGCAACCCCATGGACCATAGCCCACCAGGTTCCTCTGTTCATCAGATTTTCCCAGGCAAGAATACTGGAGTGGGTTGCCATGCCCTCCTCCAAGGGATCTTCCCAACCCAGGGGTTGAACTCTCATCTCCTGTGTCTCCTGCATCTGCAGGCAGATTCTTTACCAGGGAAGCCCAGTAAATAGATTAGCAATTGCTTAAATTGGGAGACAAATAACTTCCTCATATTAAAAAATAGTATATTAAAAGTAATATCAATAATAATCCAAACAGACTACAATTAAATTTCCCTCTTCAGTACTGTTACGGATCTAGATCATGTGTCAGTAGTCAGCTTTTGTATCTGGAAAAAAGTCCTGAAGATGCTGACTCAGTACACTGGTGCAGTCTGAAAACTGTCTAACTGAAGTTGACTAGGAGGCCTTTACCCCACATTTTATTTTTCAAAGTATTAATTGTTCCATGTACCTGGAACAGTCCTTTCTGCAAGACTCTGAGTCTGTCTATGTATGTTGAAGATATAAATTGTATCTGATGTATACTGATGCTTGTATAGCAGGATCTTTAAGCCAGTATCAGAGGGAAGCAAAAACCTATTTGAGAATGAGACTGAGTGGTTGCGATTATTTTAATCCCAAGGCCTATAATATCAGAATGGAGGAAAGTACAATTTTCTATTGATAGTACAATACTATTTCCCAGGAAGTTATTTGATATTTTCCTTTAGGATAAGAGCATATTATACATTATGAAACCACTGAAAAATCTCCAGAGCCTTCCCACAAACTGCAAATTTTGTGAAATATCCCTATGAATAGCATGCTTTCTGTACACACTTAACCTAGGAAAGATTAGTCATCTTTTCTAATTCTTCCCAGTCAACAATTACAATAGTATTAATCTAAAAAAGAAATATTGGACAAATAAAACAAACCTATTTTTATGAGGCACAGTAACAAACTTCTGCAAATTTCCAGGGGCCTTTGAGAAAATTCAAACATAATTTCAGATGTGAAAAATATCCAAAGTTTCTTTTCTGTTTTTTTTTTAATTAGAATCTAGTTTTGAGAAGGAAAAAAATATATGGAGATGTGGTTGTTTGATTAAGACAAATTAGAGGTAGTTAAAATGGGTGAAAGTATCAAAAAGTACAAATCCTAGTTAAAAATAAATAAGTCAAGGGGATACCATGAACTGCACAGTGACTATAATTAATATACTCTATCATATTTGAAAGCTGCTAAGAGTAAATCTTAAAAATTCTCATCACAAGGAAAAGCACTTGTAACTATGTTCAGTGACAGATGTTAATTCAATTTATTATGCTGAGTATTTCATAATATATATGGGAGACCCAGGTTCAGTCCCTGTGTCGGGAAGATTCCCTGGAGAAGGAAATGGCTACCCATCCCAATGTTCTTGTCTAGTGAATTCCATGGACAGAGGAGACTGTAACCCCATGGGCTACAGTCCATGGGGTCATAAAGAGTTGGACATGACTGAGTGGCTAACACTTTACTGACCATATAAACAGTAAGGCATTATATTGTGCTCCTGAAACAAATATAAGGTTTTACATCAATTATAAAATTTAAATCTTGGACCCCTGAGAAATAACACTTGGTTACCTATGTAGTCAAATAAGCACAATATGAAAACTTAGCTCTTCTACAAGTGAAGAAATTTTGTTCTTTAAAAACAACAATAGGGACTCCCCTGGTTATCCAGTGGTTAAGGATGGGCCAGCCAGTGCAGTCGCCATGGGTCTGATCCCTGGTCCGGGAACTAAGGTCTCACAGGCCACGAGGCAACTAGGCCCATACACCACAACTACTGAAGCCCCCATGCTCTAGAGTATGTACTAAGCCCACATATCACAACTGAAGAGTAGTCCCCACTCACTGCCACTGGAGAAAGCCTGCCCACAGCAGCTAAGACCAGCACTGCCAAAAAATTATGAATAAAATAAAATAAGGATTTTTTAAAAAGAGAGATAAAACAGCAAAACAAGGATATGATAAAGTTGACTAAAGGCAGAGTTTATTCTATTGAGATGTGAAGTTTCTGCCATTTGGGGAGAGTATCTGAATAGTAAAGCTCTAACACCAAATATTATTTACAGAGATAGTGAAATTCTAGTTCTGTGTTTAGTAGTATTTGCTCCCAATGGAGGAAAATAGACTTTATCTACAAGTAATAACATTTAGGAAGTTCAATTCAGTTCAGTCGCTCAGTTGTGTACGACTCTTCACAATCCCATGGACCGCAGCACGCCAGGCCTCCCTGTCCATCACCAACTCCCAGAGTTTACCCAAACTCATGTCCATTGAGTCAGTGATGCCATCCAACCATAACATCGTCCCCTTCTATCTTGCCTTCAATCTTTCCCAGTATCAGGGTCTTTTAAAATGATTCAGCTCTTCACATCAGGTGGCCAAGTATTGGAGTTTCAGCCTCAACATCAGTCCTTCCAATGAACACCCAGGAGTGATCGCCTTTAGGATGGACTGGTTGGATCTCCTTGTAGTCCAAGGGACCCTCAAGAGTCTTCTCCAACCATAGTTCAAAAGCATCAATTCTTCAGTGCTCAGCTTTCTTCACCATCCATGCATGACCACTGGAAAAAAACATAGCCTTGACTAGATGGATCTTTGTTGGCAAAATAATATGTCTGTTTTTTAATATGCTGTCTAGGTTAGTCATAACTTTCCTGCCAAGGGGTAAGCATCATTTCATTTCATGGCTGCAGTCACCATCTGCAATGATTTTGGAGCCCTCCAAAATAAAGTCAACCACTGTTTCCACTGTTTCCCCATCTATTTCCCATGAAGTGATGGGACCAGATGCCATGATCTTAGTTTTCTGAATGTTGAGATTTAAGCCAACTTTTCACTCTCTTCTTTCACTTTCATCAAGAGGCTTTTTAGTTCTTCAATTTCTAACACAATTATAATCATTAGAAATTCAGTTTCTCTTTTGTGAATCTGATAAATGTTTTAGTTCATAAAGCACTTATTTATCTCAGCGAATGAATCCAAACATAACTCCTGTATTTTGAGAGACAATTATCTAGTTTATTAACATATTCTATAGTTAAGAAAGTTACTTTTCTGATCATAGGCACACAGAAACAGAATTTTAAGCTTGTTTAACAATTCAGTCACACTTCAAATGTCAACATAAAAATATGAAACCTCACTGGTTTATGTCTCAAGCAACTGTTTTTCTTTCTGGTCAGCATGAATTTTTTAATTAATTTGAGATCACTAATAGGCAAAAATGACAAAGTAGATTCTGTTTACTTTCAGGTGGTGGAGAAAAGACCTGTATCATCTCAAAGCGGAGCTGTGAGGATAGGATATTAAGGGGACAAAACTAGATAGGAAAAAAATGACAGAGTCATGACAGGGGAGAGAGTCAGCAAAGTCACTGGGAATTCACCCTGGGAACCAAGAAGAGATATGTGTGGGCTTAGTAGCCCATGAAATGTACACCTCTATCAACAAAATTCACTTGTTTTTGCCAGGTGAGTTTTATTGGGCACCTTGAAGGTTGCACTCCAAAATTGTTAAAGTCTAATTCTCAAAAGATAAAAAAAAAACTCAATTTCATGCAAATACAAAGCAAATGTATTGTATGTATGCAAA
This sequence comes from Antilocapra americana, assembly GCA_007570785.1. Taxonomy (NCBI): domain Eukaryota; kingdom Metazoa; phylum Chordata; class Mammalia; order Artiodactyla; family Antilocapridae; genus Antilocapra; species Antilocapra americana. The sequence continues at coordinate 3,552,505 of ML661344.1, read as the reverse complement.
TACAAAACAAATGTTAAGTTTTTTATTTAATTCATTAATTAATGAGAAGGATATTAAAGATATTAAAACTGGCCCGAAGAACATTTGAAGAGCAATATGTATATGGGGAATTGAATTGAAAATTCTAGAGTAAGATAGCTGGCTTAGATACAAGAGTGTTTAATATATCAGGGTAACAGATTGTAAACTTTGCTGTATCTGTTCTCCTGGTGAAAATTATTTGCCTCTATACCATACAAAAACCTACAACCTAACTCCTGTTCCCACTGAGTAATAAAATACCCTAGTCAATAAAAAGCCATATCAGTAGCACCCTGAAGGAATGCCCAGTAATCTTTGCCTGTTTCTATGTTTTAGATAGTTTTTCTACTTGCCCATTTTCTGTTGCAATACCCCTTCTTTTACCTTGTATAAAATTAATAAGTATTCAAGTCTTATCTTGATCTAGACTCAACCTTTGAGTTTTCATGATTTTCCATCTTTGCTCTCTCTCTCTCCCAGAACTAGATTTCGATCCCAAATCCCAGGCCCTTCCTTTCACTAGATGTCAGAGAGTTTGGCTAGGCTGTGGAGGGACTCTTTTAGATCCCTCTTCTTCTCCTGGTCTCATTAGCTACAGCCAGAGGGCAGCAATGGCAGTGAGTGGAGAGTGTTTCCTAGACAAGGAGCTATGAGTGGGGCAGTTACAGTGTTCAATACATGCAGTAATAATATAGCAAAGTGAGGATCAATCACCTGTGAGAGGAAGACCACAGAGAGGGCAGGGCTTTTCTGAAATTTAAAACTTAGAAACATGAAATTTCATAAGCAAACTCAGGGATATTCAACATCAGACACTAGTTCTTTCTGCTTCCTCTTCACCCTTTTCACATATCCTGAATCTGCCTCCTAAACTTTTCCTGACTCACACCTAATTCAAGGCCATTCTTCTAGAAAATGCCTAAGCAGTCTCTAAGGTACTTACACTTACTTTTCCTTTCACCCAGTTAATTTTTAAGTATTGTGAGCTCAGTTCTCCAGGTGCAGGTTTTCAGAGCTTAATGATGAACATCTAGAGTATGTTGGGTAAGCACTTACCTATTTCTTAGTTGTTCTGCAAAGTAATGGTATCTTAGAAGAATGAATTGGGAAAATTCTGTAAAATTAAGATCATATTATACTAAACCATTGGGAGCATAAATGTGCAGAGGTAATACATTTTAAATTCCTTGTAACTACTGTCAGTAATAGTTTAGAGACTATTAACATAAAAAGAATATTAAAGTGTAATTTACTTCTCATACTTTATTGTCCTAGTTTATAGTCTGTGTATTGCTAGGCTTGGGTGATTTGTGACTCTTGTTCCTAGTCAGTGAAAATGTTTGCTCTCTTGGTGATTATGCAGTCAAAAAGACTTAGGAGGGAAAGATCTAGCCAGTGTTCCCACTAATTTATTCCAAAGATATTTATAAGAAGTGACTTTGAAAATGGTCTTCAGGAGTAGGGAAAGAACATAGTAGAGAAGAAAATAAAAGAAAGGTGTATTTTGAAAGGCTTCTTTGAGTGATTCTGATGTTCTTATGCAGTTTCCTGTTGCAAACAGCCACTTGGAAATGTTTGAAACAATGGCTATATGGTAAATTATGTATTATGCTTAAGGATTAGATCCTTAAAAATTAATCTCAAAAAATCTCTGGAAGCTTAGAAAGCCAATAGGCCAATAACAGAAGGTTAAAATGATGACTGGTGAATTTAGAAAACGAGACTAGACTTGTAGCTTTAACTTCTGCTCCTAAGAAAAGACATTGATACGTTTTGGGTTAATTCTTTATGTTATATCAGGTTTGTCAGTAGAAAAAGCAAGATTATATGATTCCTTTCAGGATCTATTTGTAAGAATCATTATTTTCAAAAAATAAATGTTAAATGTTTCTTATTCCCTTGGAGTCAGATCTTATAAGGAAGTAAACTGCTCACTATGCTTTCATAACAGACCAATCACACAGTAAGATCCCACTTTTCTGATAATTCATCTCTGCTAAGATACCCTTTAATTTTTCATCAGCTGTTTATTGAACATTCTTGGTATATGAGAGCAATTAATTCCTAATAAATGCCTATATAATTTATATGTATACTATCGAATCTTCTTCAGAGTTTTTAACAGTAATATATTAATGTCTCCATGGACAATGGATTGATTCAGACTGGGAAAGGAGTACATTAAGGGTGTACTTTGTCACCCTGCTTATTTAACTTGTGTGTAGAGTGTGTGTATGCATGCCAAGTTGCTTCAGTCGTGTCTGCCTCTTTGCAATTCTAAGGACTGTAAGGCTTTTCTATCCATAGGATTCTCTAGGCAAGTGTACTAGAGAGGGTTGCCATTTCCTCCTCCAGGGGATCTTCCAAACTGAGGGATCGAACCCGCATCTCTAATGTCTCCTGCATTGGCTGGTGGGTTCTTTACCGCTAGCCTCACCTGGGAAACCCACCACATGCAGAGTACATCATGCAAAATGCCAGCCTGGTTGAAGCACAAGTTGGAATTAAGATTGCTGGGAGAAATATCAGCAATCTCATATATGCAGAAAGCAAAGAGAGACTAAAGAGCCTCTTGATGAAGGTGAAAGAGGAGAGTGAGAAAGCTGGCTTAAAATCCAACATTCAAAAAATGAAGATCATTCATTTGGTCCCATCGTTTCATGGCAAATAGAGGGGAAAGTGGAAACAATGACAATTTTTATTTTCTTGGGCTCCAAAATCACTGTGGACAGTGACTGTAGCCACAAAATTTAAAGACATTTGCTTGTTAGACGAGAAGCCATGACAAACTTAGACAGCTATGAAAAAAGCAGACCACTTAGCCAATAGCAAAGTTGCCAACACTTTGCCAAACAGCTATCACTTTGCCAACAAAGGTACATATAGTCAAAGCTATGGCTTTTCCAATAGTCATGTATGGATGTGAGAGCTGATCATCAAGAAGGCTGAGTGTCAAAGAATTGATGCTTTTGAGTTGTGGTGATGGAGAAGTCTCTTGAGAGTCCTTTGTACTGCAAAGAGATCAAAGCCGTCAATCCTAAAAGAAATCAGTGAATTTGCTGAATATTCATTGAAAAGAGTGATGCTGAAGCCCAATACTTTGGCCTCCTGATGCAGAGTCAACGCATTGGAAGAGACCCTGATTTGGGGAAAGATAGAAGGCAGAAGGAGAAGGGGGCAGCAGAGGATGAGATGGTTGGATGGCATCACCAACTAAATGGACATGAGTTTGAGAAAAGAATTGGACACAACTTAACAACTGAAAAGGGCTTCCCTGATAGCTCAGTTGGTAAAGAATCTGCCTGCAATGCAGGAGACCCTGATTCAATTCCTGAGCTGGGAAGATCTGCTGGAGAAGGGATAGGCTACCCACTCCAGTATTCTCGGGCTTCCCTTGTGGCTCAGCTGGTAAAGAATCCTCCTGTAATGCAGAAGACCTGGGTTCAATCCCTGGGTTGGGAAGATACCCTGGAGAAGGGAAAGGCTACCCAATGGAAAGAATATCCAGTATTCTTACCTGGAGAATTCCATGGGCGGTATAGTCCATGCAGTCGCAAAGAGTCAGACACGACTGAGCAGCTTTCACTTCAGTTAGTGACTGAAAAACAACTGCGTTTTCAAAAGGGTGAGATTTCACAACACAATGGCAAAATAATTTTGGGTGTGCAGTAGTGAATATTATTGTATGCAGTGAAAAAAGTAAAGGTGACTGAGTATAAAATTAATAAGATAGAAAACTGCACAGAATGTGATTCATACTGTGTATAGATCATAGTCTCTGAGTAGGAATAATAAAGTAATGAAAAGGTAGAACACTTCTTTAAGTCACAGGGCTTTCTTCATATTTTCTTAGGTTTATAATGTAGGTTTTCCTCTACAATAATAAGTCCTTTACCGTGGGATGATTCTGGAAATCAGAGTTGGTTTGCCACATAAAAAAGAAAGCCAGGCTGATTCCCAGGTGGTGGTATTTGAGAGGCAGTGTGGTATAGAGGAGAGAATTCAGGGGTAGAAATTTACAGACATGAGTACCGTTTCTATTTGGTCTCTTTAAATGAAATATGTAACTTTTCTTTAATTTCATTTCCTCTTCTATGGAGGAATACCCTCCAGCCTACTTCACATCATTTTTCACAACTAAAGAGAGAAAATCCACATAATAACACCAGTAAACTGCAAAGAACCAAGTTTTAATTTTCTACATAAATACAAGGACTCTCAAGTATGAGACACGAAAAGATTCCTTGAACAAAGCACATCTCTCAAAGAACTGAATCACAACTTTTCAGTGTGATATTATCTTTCCAGAATGCCTCAAAACCTTTGGAAAAGTAGCCCATTTGCTTCATACATTATCAATATCTTTTTTTGTACATAGTACAGAGGTTGCCTATTCCGAAACTATGCTCAACTAAAGATTTCTGTTACTTTCTTCATGGCAGTCTCTGCTTTAAGGGACTGAATCACATCAGAGTCAAGTGTTTCTCTGGCCAGCCTTTGTAGATGGATCCAGAAGCTGAAGAGCAGCAAGGTCATGCTCTGAGTATATTACACTCTCTGCAGTGTTCCCAGTTTGACAATGAAATAAAATAGACATTTTCTTGCCAAAACTTGGCTGCCGCTTTTAAAATGCTTGCAGTGATTCAAGGATCATCTACCATACACAGGCTATGCAGTCTGGCCTATGTTCAAGTCCTACTTTCATCAACTGTTTGACCATCTATCTCTGTGCGTGCGTGCTCAGTTATGTCTGGCTCTTTGAGACCCCCTGGACTGTAATCCACCAGACTCCCCTGTCCACCAAGCAGGAATACTGGGTTGGGTTGCCATTTCCTACTCCAGGGGATCTTCTCGACTCAGGGATCAAAACTTTGTCTCTTGTTTCTCAAACCCAATCCATCGTTGCAGGCAGATTCTTTACCATTGAGCCACCTAGGAAGACACTGAACCTGGATCTCCTGCACTGCAGGCAGATTCTTTACCATCTGAGCCACCAGAGGGGCTTTTATATCCTTTTGTCTCTAAAATGAGGGTAGTAGCAGTCAAGCGTACCCTCAAAACATCTGACTGAAGAGGAATAGCAAGCAGAATTAATGTAAGGGTTTTATAGGTCAGGTTTAGGAATAAAACATATCACTCTACCACTACTTTAGCCGCTACCTCCTGGGTTAAGTCACCGTCATTTTTCACTTTAACAATTGCAATACCCTTCTGCTTGGTCTTCCGGCTTTCAATCTTACCTCTCTAATTCTTTTCTCCATAGAAGTCTCAGATGAACATCATAAAATATGTCAGATACCATTGCATCAGATAATGCCTTGTTACCAATTATTTATTTAAGAACCCAGTCACTGAAGCCTTTGTGGTCTTTAATCATTGTTCTGGACTATAACATCTAGGCAGTCACTCGGGAAAGAGAAAGCACTCGGAGGATATATGGAAGGTTTTTATGGCTTAGGCCTGGAAGAAGCACACAATATTTATCCCCACATTCTACTGGCAAAACTCAGTCACATGAACCCTCCTGGTTGAAGCAGGAGGGACATTGGAAGACATAGTCTCTGTCTGAGTAACCACTTCTCAGCGTTCAATAATATCTCTGCCTTCTAGAATGGGAGTTGTCTTTGGTAGACAGCTATTTGACTTTGCCACATCTCACCAAGAAGTGTCAAGCATAGAATCAAGAACTATTTTATTCACGGCTCTATCTTCTGAACCGAGGGTAGTAGTGGCTTGTACAAAATGAAAATTCAGAAATATCTGTACAATAGATGAGATTTTCAGGATTCCATGAGATATGAGCTGTTCCTGTAAGAGCTAACACAGTGCTTGACACATAGCACACGCCCCATGTTAGACTGTTCTTCTTTTCAGTCATCTTCACTGCATGGACTTTCCAATAAATGGAGCTTACATATTGCCTTGCTTCTTTGTATCTCTTTCTCAGTGTCTTGGGGCTTTTTTTGATGGATTACAGTACAGGTCATCAAAACAGTTGACATTAAGGGGAGTTGCAGAGAATAGCCTTAGTAAATAAAACATTCTACCTTAAATATCCCAAAGATGATGTTTAAAAACTCAAAAAGCTGTTTAGCTCTCTTGTACTCTTGTTGTTGTTGTGCAGTCACTAAGTCATGTCCAACTCTTTGTGACCAACCCCATGTACTTTAGGCTACATTAATCCAAGTCAGACCAGGTTAAACTCTTAGGGATTCCTTAAACAAGACTGCAGTTCAGCAACCTTGGCTAATGAGAAATGTCATTAATTCTGTCAAAACAGAAATTAAACAAACTTATTAAGTGGGATGCCACTTGCAAACTCTTGCCTCACTATTTACTTACTATTAAGAAACATATATAATTATTATGTCTGTCTTAAATATAAATACAAAATAACCCTGAGGTGTGTTAAAGAAATATAATCATAATTAGTGTATAATAAGATTAAAAGGCTTTATTTATTTATTGCTCATTTTTATGTATATTATCTTGCAAAGAGTAAGTAAATTGTAATAACCAATATGCTTCCAGCTTAGATGTTTGGAAGAGAAAGAAACATTTAAAGCCAATAACTGTGAGCCAGGTTTGAATGTTTGAGTTCTAAAATAATGATGGGGGAGGGTTCTCAATCCCTTTCTTTAGGCTTTTGCTGTCCTTTGAAAACCTCTGTATAGGTACATTTCAGTGAGAAGACAAAAACGACGCAGTAATTTAAACAGGCACATTTTAACATAAAGAACTATTCAGCTATCATGTGTGAGTAAGTATAAGGCTGGAAAGAGAACTATGAAGGATATTTTAGGACTGAGGGAGAATAATCATGGAAGGAAACATTTGGAAGGAAGGGTGATTCATACCTTATTGAAGAAAGAAATGAAGAAGCTCCCTGAGTTTCACTGCTCATAGTCTCTGATAAAGAACAAACAACCTAAAGGGTTGCAGGCAAGCTGAGGTTGGAAGCAGGTACACAGAGGAAGTGAGTTCAGAGGGAAACGAGCAGCACTGTGATACATGACCTGTAGCACACGATGTCTGCGTCAGAGGACCATGGACAGTAACTTTCCAGTGGTGCCATCAATCCAAGGCCAATGAATAAGCATGCAGAGGTGTAAGGGGCCCTGTGGGTGCGTCTGGAACTGGGAACTAGAAAGACCTTCCTCTTCACAAGCCTCGTGAGCTTCTGTGTATGGCTTTGGCTGCAGTATCTCTAGTCTGCTGCACAAGGCAAAAGCCAGGTGGCTGGCTTGCTGGATAGCCTGCTCCACTGGCACCCTGTATGTACACACCAGGTAGAGGAGATGTCAGGAACAGTGATCTGGGCTGCCTGGAGACACTGGCTATGCCACTGCTGCCCATCTATGCTGGGTGAACATAAACAACTGACTTAACCTCACTCAGATTCTGTTTTCCTGTTTGTCAAATCAGGTAACAATGGTGTTCACCTCATGAAATTTATGTGAGGATTAAATGAGTTATCAGAGGTAAAAGGCTTACTATGTTAATAACACATAATCAGTGATCATTATATATTCCTTATCTCTGACCTAGATTTACTTATCCTTATGGCTTCTCAGGTGGTTCAGTGGGTAAAGAATCCACCTGCAGGGCAGGAGATGCAGGCAGACCCAAGTTCAATGCCTGGGTCAGGAAGAGTCTCTGGAGGAGGAAAGGGAAACCCACTTCAGTATTCTTGCCTGGAGAATCCCATGGACAGAGAGGACTGGTGAGCTACAGTCCATAGCATCACAAAGAGTCAGACACGACTCAATCAACTGAGCACGCACACATGATAATATCAAGTTATTCATTCACTACATGCTATTGATAGCTGTGGTTTCTGTGTGCTGTCCTTGGTGCTGAAACCTTCCCTTATTGACGTAATGTCCTTCAAGCCCCAGGGTGTCATCCAGAAAAACAATATGATAACAAAATAATAATCATAATACCAATTTTAAAGGGTTGTTCTGACAATCTAAATGAATTAAAGTGTGTGAAAGACCTTTATTTCCGTATTATTGATGAAGCCACAATAAATAACAGGTAAATACACTTTCTTTAGCTTTCAAACATGTGATCAATGAAGGTTTTTCTTTAGTGCCCATTTTTAATAAAAGAAGTTAAGGGACTGAGATTGAACGCCTGGGGCAGACTGAGGGTCCTAACTGAGGGTGCTAACTGGAGATAGACCGCTGGGTAGCCTTCCCGAGGAAGACCCCCCCCAGGCTCGCGCGTAGCCTTCCCGAGGAAGACCCCTGCCAGGCTCGCGAACAGAACAAAGGGGAGCGGGGACTCGGACCACGGCGCGCGACAGCCGGGTGGAACAGGGAGGCTGCAGGCTACGGAGAGCGCCCCTGTGAGGCTTCTGCCCCCAAACCACAGGCAGAATTGGGTGCTAGCCAAGACCTCTGGGGACTCTGGACAGTCGCCACCAGAATTCGGCGCTTCTCATATCTGAGAAAACGCCCCCAGCCGCACACTGAAAAAACCGAGCAGCTGGGCCGGGGGAGGGGAGAAGCCGCAGCCCCCCAACTGCGTCACCAGAGTGCGCCTCCAGAGTCTGCCGCTGCACATCTGAGAAGACACGCCCAGCTGCAAGCAGAAAGAGCCGAGCGGCTGGGCCTGGGGAGAGGAGAAGCCACAGCCTCCAATTGCGTCATCAGAGTGCGCCGACAGCCGAGAGCCTGAGCAGAGGGGGCGGGAAAAGCGCAGGCACCGCGAGCAGGGCAAACCCCAGAGCGCTGAATAGACACTGAAGGGGCCAGCAGAGGTCGCCAAATCAAGCAGGACAGACCGCTTAAGATTCCAACCAGGAAACTCTGACAAAACACTCATCCAACCCCTCCCATAGTGAGGAAACCCCACAATAAAGGGACAACACACCAAGATAAACAAGATGAAAAGGCAGAGAAATACCCAACAAGTAAAGGACCAGGATAAATATCCCCTAGACCAAACAAAAGACGAAGAGATAGCTTGTCTACCTGACAAAGAATTCCGAATAATGATAGTGAAAATGATCCAAAACCTGGAAAATAAGTTGGAGTTGCAATTCAATAACCTGCAGGAAAGGATTGAGAAGATGCAGGTAAGCTTTAACAAGGACTTAGAAGAAATGAAAAAGAGTCAAAATACAATAAATAATGCAATAAATGAGATCAAAAACACCTTGGAGGGAACCAACAGTAGAATAACAGAAATAGAAGACAGGATAAGTGAAATAGAAGATACAATGGCAGAAATAAATGAAACAGAAAGGAAAAATGAAAAAAGAATTAAAAGAAATGAGGAAAATCTCAGAGACCTCTGGGACAGTTTTAAACACACCAATATTCGAATCATAGGAATCCCAGAAGAAGAAGACAAAAAGAAAGACCATCAAAAAATTCTTGAAGAAATTATGGTGGAAAATTTCCCTAAATTGGGAAAGCAAATAACATCTCAGGTCCAAGAAACACAGAGGGTCCCAAACAGAATCAACCCCAAGCGGAGCACCCCAAGACACATATTAATCAAATTAACAAATATCAAATACAAAGACCAAATATTAAAAGCAGTGAGGGAGAAGCAAAAAATAACCCACAAGGGGAATCCCATAAAGATAACAGCTGATCTCTCAATAGAAATGCTTCAGGCCAGAAGGGAATGGCAGAGCATTCTTAAAGTCATGGAAGAAAACAAGCTACAACCCCGATTACTGTACCCAGCAAGGATCTCATTCAAATTTGAAGGAGAATTCAAAATTTTTTCAGATAAGCAGAAATTGAGAGAATTTAGTAATACCAAACCATCCCTCCAACGAATGCTAAAGGATCTTTCCTAGATAGGAAACACGGATGGGATATATAATCTCGAATCCAAAACAATAAAATAGAAGAAATGGCAACAGGATCATATTTATCAATAATTACCTTAAATGTAAACGGGCTGAATGCCCCAACCAAAAGACAAAGACTGGCCAATTGGATACAGAATCAAGACCCCTATATATGTTGCCTACAAGAGACCCACCTCAAATCTAAGAACATATATAGACTGAAAGTTAAAGGCTGGAAAAAGATACTCCATGCAAATAAAGACCAAAAGAAAGCAGGAGTGGCAATACTCATATCAGATAAAGTAGACTTTAAAATAAAGGCGGTGAAAAGAGATAAAGATGGACATTACATAATGATCAAAGGATCAATCCAAGAAGAAGAAATAACAATTATAAATATTTATGCACCCAACATAGGAGCACCACAATATGTAAGGCAAATGCTAACAAGTATGAAAGGGGAAATTAACAACAACACAATAATAGTGGGAGACTTTAATACACCACTCACACCAATGGATAAATCAACTAAACAGAAAAGTAACAAGGAAATTCAAACTTTAAATGATACAATAGACCAACTAGACCTAATTGATATCTATTGGTCACTCCACCCCAAAACAAGTAATTTCACTTTTTTCTCAAGCGCACACGGGACCTTCTCCAGGATAGATCACATCCTGGGCCATAAATCTAGCCTTGGTAAATTCAAAAACATTGAAATCATCCCAAGCATCTTTTCTGATCACAATGCAGTGAGACTAGATATCAATTACAGGAGAAAACCATTCAAAACCTCCAACATATGGAGGCTCAACAACACACTGCTGAATAACCAACAAATCACAGAAGAAATCAAAAATGAAATTCAGTTATGCATGGAAACGAATGAAAATGAAAACACAACAGCACAAAACCTATGGGACACTGTGAAAGCAGTGCTAAGGGGAAAGTTCATAGCAATTCGAGTTCACCTTACGAAACAAGAAAAAAATCAAATAAATAACCTTACTTTACACCTAAAGCAACTAGAAATGGAAGAAATGCAGAAGCCCAGGTCTAGTAGAAGGAAAGAAATCTTAAAGATCAGGGCAGAAATAAACGCAAAAGAAACAAAAGAGACCATAGCAAAAATCAACCAATCCAAAAGCTGGTTCTTTGAGAAGATAAATAAAATTGACAAACCATTAGTCAGACTCATCAAGAAACAAAGGGAGAAGAACCAAATCAACAGAATTAGAAAAGAAAACGGAGAGATCACAACAGAAAACACAGAAATACAAAGGATCATAAGAGACTATTATCAGCAGCTATATGCAAATAAATTGGACAACCTGGATGAAATGGACAGATTCCTAGAAAAGTACAACTTTCCAAGACTAAACCAGGAAGAGATAGATAATCTTAATAGACCCATCACTAGCACAGAAATTGAAACCGTAATCAGAAATCTTCCAAAAAACAAAAGCCCAGGACCAGACGGCTTCACAGCCGAATTCTACCAAAAATTTAGAGAAGAGCTAACACCTATTCTACTCAAACTCTTCCAGAAAATTGCAGAGGAAGGTAAACTTCCAAACTCATTCTATGAGGCCACCATCACCCTAAT
>ML661344.1:3492190-3536061 GCA_007570785.1 Antilocapra americana | reverse complement strand
GAACCAACCTAGATGCCCATCAACTGATGAATGGATAAGAAAGCTGTGGTACATATACACAATGGAATATTACTCAGCATTAAGGAAAAATTCATTTGAATCAGTTCTACTCAGATGGACGAAACTGGAGCCCATTATCCAGAGTGAAGTAAGCCAGAAGCAAAAACAACAATACAGTATATTAACGCATATATATGGAATTTAGGAAGACGGTAACGAGAACCCAGCATGCGAGACAGCAAAAGAACACAGATGTATAGAATAGACTCAGGGCCCATATGGATGAGGGAAAGGGTGGGATGATATGGGAGAATGGCATTGAAACATGTTAATTATCATATGTCTAAGCAATAGCCTGCCCAGGATTGATGCTTGGGACTGGTGCAACGAGATTTCCCGGGGGGAGGGAGGAGGGAGGGGGGTTCTGGAGGGGGAGCATATGTGAACCCATGGTGATATCATGTCATTGTTTGGCAAAACTAATAAAAAAAATGTTTAATAAAAAAAAAAAGAAGTTAAAAATTGGCAGTGAAAACATTCTAGCATGGAATTCTATACCTTTTAAATTGTTCTTAAGTGAACTTGATTCTATTTGGATAAGATGATTGCATATTCTTTTACTATAAACAACAGTATGATTCACATCACTTTACCACAGAGAAAATGATTTTATAACATTATGTGCAAGTGGCTTTTACATCAGCTACTCCTGTTATCTGATTATTAAAAAGAAAGAATAGCTACAGATGAGCAATTTTCAAATTGAAGATTGATTTTTTTGGTATCTATCTCCTAAAATTCTTTAGAACAGAATCCCCTACTCATTTACCATAGATAAGCATTTTATAGAGTTATCTTGAAGGGTATACAGGATGTAGAATTATCCAGACCCTAAACTACTAGGTCTGTAAACAAATTCGTTATCATTATACAGTGGAAATGAGAAATAGATTCAAGGGATTAGATCTGATAGACAGAGTGCTTGAAGAACTATGGACATAATTCATGACATAGTACAGGAGGCAGTGATCAAAACCATCCCCAAGAAAAAGAAACCCAAAAAGGCAAAATGGTTGTCTGAAGAGGCTTTACAAATAGCTGAGAAAAGAAGAGAAGCAAAAGGCAAGGGAGAAAAGTAATTATATACCCATCTGAATGCAGAGTTCCAAAGAATAGCAAGGAGAGACAAGAAAGCCTTCTTAAGTGAACAATACAAACAAAAAGAGGAAAATGATAGAATGGGAAAAACTGGAGATTTCTTCAAGAAAATTAGAGATACCAAGGGGACACTTCATGTAATGATAGGCACAATAAAGGACACAGATGTTATTGACCTAACTGAAACAGAATATATTAAGAAAAGGTGGCAAGAATACAGAGAAGAACTTTTCAAAAAAGATCTTAATGACCCAGATAACCATGATGATGTGATCACTCATCTAGGGCCAGGCATCTTGGAGTGTGAAGTCCAGTGGGCCTTAGGAAGCATCACTATACACAAAGCTAGTGGAGATGATGGAATTTCAGCTGAGCTATTTCAGATTCTAAAAGATGATGGTACTGAACTGCTGCACTCAATGTGCCAGCAAATTTGGAAAACTCAGCAGTGGTCACAGGACTGCAAAAGGTAAATTTTCATTCCAATCCCAAAGAAAGACAATGCCAAAGAATGTTCAAGCTACCGCACAGTTGCACTCAATTCACGTGCTGGCAAGGTCATGCTCAAAATCCTCCAAGCTAGGCTTCAACAGTATGTGAAACTGTAGAACCAAAAACGTCCAGATGTTCAAGCTAGATTCAGAAAAGGCAGAGGAACGAGAGATAAACTGCCAACATCTGTTGGATCATAGAAAAAGCAAGAGAATTCAAGAAAAACATCTGCTTCTGCATTATTGACTGAGCTAAAATCTTTGACTCTGTGAATCACAACAAACCATGGAAAATTCTTAAAGAGAAGGGAAAACCAGACCACCTTACCTTCCTCTTCAGATACCTGTAGGCAGGTCAAGAAGCATCAGTCAGAACCAAACATGGAACAAAGACTGGTTTCAAATTGGGAAAGGAGTATACCAAGGCTGTATATCATCACCCTGTTTATTTAACTTACATGTGGAATACATCATGCAAAATGCCAGGCTGGTTGGCACACAAGCTGGAATCAAGATTGCCAGGGGAAATATCAACAACCTCAGATAAGCAGATGACATCACCTTTATGTCAGAGAGTGAAGAGGAAATAAAGAGCCTCTTGATAAAGTTGAAAGAAGGGAGTGAAAAAGATGGCTTAAAACTCAACATTCAAAAAACTATGATCATGGTATCCAGTCTCATCACTTCATGACAAATAGATGAGGCAACAGTGACACACTTTATTTTCTTTTCAAAATCACTGCAGATGATGACTGGAGCCATGAAATTAAAAGACATTTGCTCCTTGGAAGTAAAGCTATGACAAACCTAGACAGCATATTAAAAAACAGAAACATTACCTTGCCAAAAAATAGTCCATATAGTCAAAAACTTCATTTTTTCAATAGTCAGGTATGGATGTGAGAGTTGAACCATAAAGAAGGCTGAACAACAAAGAACTGATGTTTTTGAACTGTGGTTTTGGAGAAGACTCTTGGGAGTCCCTTGGACTACAAGGAGATCAAACCAGTCCATCTTAAAGGAAATCAACCTTGAATATTCATTGGAAGGACTGATGCTAAACCTGAAGCTCCAATACTTTGGCCTCCTGATGCAAAGAGCCAACTCACTGGAAAGGACCCTCATGTTGGGAAAGATATAAGGCAGGAGGAGAAGGCAACAACAGAGGATGAGATGGTTGGATAGCATCACTAACTCAATGGACATGAGTTTGAACAAGCTCTGGGAGATGGTGTAGGACAGGGAAGCCTGGAATGCTGCAGTCCATTGGTTTGCAAAGAGTCAGAAATGACTGAGTGACTGAAAAACAAAAACAAACTAAAACTACTGGAATTTAAAAGAAAAAAAATCAGGAAGATTGATTATTTTACAATTCTTACATATATGAAAAAACAAAAGAAAAATAAGACCATTATTCCATAATGTTGATAACATATGCTGACATTGTTAGGAAAGCTAAAATAAAACATGAAAGTGGTTTTAACATTCAAACAATCCAGAAGATAGAAATTGAAAACTTTTTTAACTCTCATACATTTCCCATCAACTGCTCTTCCCAAGGAAAATCACTGGGATACTTCTTTGTTTATTTTCAGAAAAATTTATGCCAACACCATATTTCCATACATATTTTTTCATTATCTGTACAAAATAAAGCTATATATACATATGAATTTTTAAATCAATAACATTCTTGTAGATTTCTTTTTTGATTCATTTTTATTTGAATTTTGTATATGGCATTAGATAAAGTTTCAATTTCATTCTTATATGTGAATATCCTGTTTCGCCAAACCATTTATTGAAGAGATTGCCCTTCCCCCGTTGCACATTCTTGATGCCTTTGTTGAATCTTGTTGACCTTGTTGCATGGGTTTATTTCTAGTCTCTCTATTCTGTCCCATTGATCTATGTATCTGTTCTTATGCCAATACCATATTTTAATTACTATGACTTTGTGATATAATTTGATTTGAGGAAATGCATCATACTTCCTGTAGGTTTCTTTTTTTTTTGATCTTTCATGCGAATGTATGGAATGAGCCATCTCGTTCTTTTTTCCTGACAACATTAAATTCTACTACTTGAAATTTATCTTATTCACCTAATTTCCCACCGAGGAACATTTATGATTATGTTTTATATTGTTAATATTAATAATATTTTGACAAATATCATTATGTATATTATTGAATTTTGTACATACATTCATTGAATAAATTCTTGGCAGTTAGATTCACAAGGCATATTTATGTAAAATGTTTGGCTATAAAATTGCCATTTAAAGAAGCTACAGAGAGTGTGGCCAGGCGGCTCGGACTGAGCAGGGTTTTCCTTGCCAGAGAATCGTGTAGAGTACACTGCCAGTCTCTTGTCTTCGCTTCACCATGGCTTCTTCTGATATCCAGGTGAAGGAACTGGAGAAGCGTGCCTCAGGCCAGGCTTTTGAGCTGATTCTCAGCCCTCGATCAAAAGAATCTGTCCCAGAGTTTCCCCTCTCCCCTCCTAAGAAGAAGGATCTTTCCCTGGAGGAAATTCAGAAGAAATTAGAAGCTGCAGAAGAAAGACGCAAGTCCCATGAAGCTGAGGTCTTGAAGCAGCTTGCTGAGAAACGGGAGCACGAGAAAGAAGTGCTTCAGAAAGCGATAGAGGAGAACAACAACTTCAGTGAAATGGCGGAAGAGAAGCTGACCCACAAGATGGAAGCCAACAAAGAGAACCGAGAGGCGCAAACGGCTGCCAAGCTGGAGCGTTTGCGACAGAAGGACAAGCACCTTGAAGAAGTGCGGAAGAATAAAGAATCCAAAGATCCTGCTTACGAGACTGAAGCCGACTAATCTGTTCTGAGAACTGACTTTCTCCCCCTCCCCTTCCTAAATATCCAAAGACTGTGCTGGCCAGTGTCATTTTACTTTTGCCCTCCTGGCAAATATTCTAGAAGCTGATGTAGGACTGTATAGGTAGATCCAGACGGTATGATGTTGTTTTAGGGGCTAAAGGGGAGAAACGAAAAGTGTTTTACTCTTTTTCTAAAGTGTTGAAGTCTTTCTAATGTAGCTATTTTTCTTGTTGCATCTTTTCTACTTCAGTACACCTGGTGTGCTGGGTTAATGGCTAGTACTGTATTGGCTCCGTGAAAACATGTCTGTGAAAAGAGTATGTAGTGGTTTCTTTCAAATTGTTAGATGCTGAATATCTGTTCACTTTTAAATCCCAATTCTGTCCCAATCTTACAGACGCTACTGTACTTGAATGGTTAATAAAACTGCACAGTGCTGTTGGTGGCAATGGAAAAAAAAAGATAAATAAATAAAGAAGCTACAATAAAGTTCTTTTTCACCAAAAGTATGATAGTACTCTTCATGCCATCACAAGCACTGGGTCTCATCAAAGTCTGTAACTTACCCTACTATGAAAGTTGAATAAAAGTGATCTTATTATCATTTTGACTATGATTTGGATTTATTGTGAGTCAGAATGAGCATTTTTCAGTATGTGCATTGGAATTTTTTTTTCTGTAAGCATTCTCTTCCTGTTATCCTCTTTAAACCTTTCCATTAAATATTTCTTCTTTTTCCCTATTGATTTGGATGTGCTATATGTGAATCAAGGAGTAAACCCTTTGTAGGAATTCCCTGACAGTCCAGTGGTTAGGACTCCACAATTCCACTGCTGGGAGTAGGGTTCAATTCTTGGTTGCAGAGCTAAGATCCTACAAATTACAAGGCTTGCCCCACCTACCCAAAAAACAACCATTTGTTAGTCTTTTTTGTCATTCCTATTTTTTTTATGGTTTCTTTATTTTACACCCATTTTAGGAAAGCCTTCCCAGTTTCAAGATTAAAATAAATTTATCCATCAGTTATCCAAAAGTCTTTATCATTTCATATATATAAAAATTATTAGGTTCATCTGAAAAGGTTTTTTGGATATTTTGTTTTGATTTTTGGATATAACATCTTTTTAAAAACTACTATTCAACTGCTCTAATACCATTAATTGCATAAGCCCATTTATTCTACTTTATTTGAAATAACTTACTTAAAATAAATTCTGATATATATTTGAATCTATGTCTGGAATCTATTCCACATAACTTCTATTTCTTAATCTGAAATGATTTTGTTTTTGTAGTCTAATTTGTTTCGATATTTTGTCTTGTTAAATAACAAGTCAAAGCCATCCTCACTAATTTCTCCCCAGGGTTTTTTCAGGATATTCTTCAATGTTTATTTTTCCAGATAAATTTTAGTATTATTTTCTTCATTCTCCAAATTTGTTGTTGTTCTATTAGTATTTATTTTGCATAATCTTTGTTCTTCATTTACTTAAGTGTTCTTTTACCTCCCTCAGAGAGCCTAAACATTTTCTTCATACAGGTCTTATACATTCCTTTTAAGATTTACTTCTAGATATTCATTCTTCTGATCTCCATGCTCTGTTTTCTTATAGACAGGGTTTTTTTTAATATATATTTTGCAAAGCTATTTATTTTTGTTTAATAAGTTTTCAGTCCATCACTTTAGTGATCTTTTTGCCTCTAATGGCTTTTCAGATTTACTTAGATTTTCTACTTTATATAATCATACCATTTTCCAATAAAGATAGTTTTCCTTTCTCTTTTGCTTCATTTACATTGCTAATATAATTACCTTGTCCAATTGCATTAACTAAACTTTTTGCAGAAATATTCAACAATAGAAATTGTAGTCACCATTATTATTTTGCTGTATTTCTTTTCAATATTTTTATTCTTATGTATTTGCAAAGTTAATACAATTTATATATTATAAATTATTTTACAAACTACTTTTGTTTGCAAATTTTAACAGAATTTTTATTCTCTTCTACAGAAAGTTTTGATTATTTTATTTTCCTTCATTTAGCAGATAGTGTAGTTCCCTTTCACCAAATAGTCTTCTAATTTTACTTTTGATGAATGTGTTTGTTTAATCATTTAGTTACACCATGATTCATTTAGTCTTTATCATATTATTGAATATGTAGATATCTCTAACTCTTCAACATCTCTAAAGCAATTGCATTCATTCATTTGACAAAAATCCTGTCTCGTGAAGATTACATTTCCAGTGAAGTATATAATAAGCAAGCAAAAAATATATCATATAAGAATTACATATAACATTTCTCCTTACCAGAAGATAGAAGGTAGGGAATATGAATACAGTTTTCTAAAAATAATCAGTTATAATTTAAGTAGCCTGGTAATGTAGGGTCCTTTCTGATGTGTTATTTGCATAGAAAACTTTAAAATTAGTGTGGTAAGGAGGGAGATATTTGTATAGCTTGGTGGGAAGCATCTCAAGCAGGGCCAGTGCCAATGCCCTAAGACAGGATTTTACTCGTGTGTTCAAAAAACAAGGAGGTCAGAATGGCTGGAGTAAATGATAAATGGACCAAATGGATGAATGGTGGGAGGAGTGGTCACAGAGTTAGAGGCCAGATATCAGTAAGCATCGGGGAAAACTAACATTTTTCAACCTGAGGGAGATGGGAAGACTTGGAGAGTTTTACACAGTAGAGTGATATGACCAGCTTTACATTTTTAAAAGCTCACTCTGAATGCTGTGTTGAGTGGACTAAGATGGGTAACAGTGGTAACAGGCAGTCCAGTTAGGAGTCAGATTCTGGGTATTGAAGGTGGTGTCAATTTTCTAAATAAATTATTTGATGAAAAGAGAGACATTAGTGATAAATTTAAAGGCTAGACCTTAACTGCTGAAAAAAATAGTGCTCACTAAATAGTCATTTAGTGAGACTGGGAGTAGCAAGGTGGGAGGTCAGGTCTGTTAAAACTGACACGCAAATTAAACTCCCAAGCTGAGAGGTCAAGCAGGCAGTTGGATATTTGAGCCTGGAATTCATGGGACTAGTCTGGCATAAAGAAATAATTCAAAAGTCACCAGCATTAAAATGATATTTAAAACCAGTAGGATGGGGAAAATAACCTTGGAAGAAAGCATAGATAGAAAAGAGAAAATGTGTTCAGACTGAGTCCCTGGGTAATACAGTATTTAGAAGTCAAGAGATGAGGAGAATTGAGTAAAAGAGACCAGCATGCCCACTGAAGCAGGAAGAAGACCACAGAGAAAGGTTATTGCTGAAGCTAAGGTGAAAAAAGTGGTTCAAAAAGGAATGATTAACTTTATCAGATGCTTCCTGCCCAGCTTAAATGAGCTGAAGACTAAGAATTGATCACTAGGCTCTAGAGACAGTGGTCACTGATGATTTTTATAAAAGCTGTTTCTGTGGAGTGGAAAGAAATGCCCACTGGAGGGAAATCAAAAGCAAATACGGAAAACAAGAGCAGCAGATGTGACAGAAGAGGAAGGAGAGGATGATGTAGATTAAACAAGCTGATGGGACGTAAAAAGCTGAGTGTAAAATCGTAGAATTGCCAGATAGTAAGAGCCCCCTTGTGGCTGCAAGTCATAAAATTAAATAGAGAGTAGTCAGTCACAAAACTTTTTTTGTTTCTCCCGTCAGTTCAGCAGCTCGAAAACAAAGATGGAATACCTGGAGAAGTTGCTTTAACCAGAATTTTATTTGAGCCACTTGAGTGCAGCAGAGGGAGAAAAAGTCAGGAGAATACCTATATGCAGCGACACTGAATAGAACAGAGTGAGGAAGGAATTAGGTCATGAAAAGGACCAGGTGGATTGTAGGTCCTGGAGGCGTTTATGAATTGTTAGAACAGAGTTATCTTAACTCTCACAGTCTTTCTAAGACTGTCTTAGAGGGAATTAGTTGTAAAGACAAAAGTAATGTTCAAAGAATTGGGATGCTCAGAACTGAGACGATGCTCTTGGGCAGCGTGACAGAGTCTAGAAGATAACCATGGAAATGGACGTCTCAGCTGGGATGGAGCTAGAAATGATTGGCGGAGAAGAGGTTTAGTAACTGAGAGGTCAGAGTTTTGAAGGAATTGTCAGTATCAATATTGAAGTCACTAAGATTCAATGCAAGAGCAGTGCTTGAGACACTGGTAATGAGTCAGGAGATCAAATCTTTAAGAGGAAGAGAGAATAATTCACAATCTTTAAAAAAAATTGCACAAAAAGCAATTGCAGATGGTAAATAGGTTTAAAGCTGAGGATGGGAGTGGTTAAGAAGATATCAAGGAGTAAATTACTGCATTTGCAAGAATAGCCTTGTGTATAAGATTATTTCCTTAAGATATATTTCTGAATTATAAAAGGCTATGAACATTTTGATCTCTAATTCAGTCGCCAAATTATCCTCTAGAAATGTGGCATCAATTTACAACTTCACAACAGTGTATATGAATGTCCTTTTCAGGCTTCCCTGGTGGTCCAGTGGTTAAGAATCTACCTTGTAATGCAAGATACGCTGGTTCGATTGCTGGTCCAGGAAGAGGCCACGCGTAGCAGAGTGGTTAAGCCCCTGATCCACAACTACTGATCTCAAGCCTTATTTACCGAAGCCCACAAGAGAAGCCACCACAATGAAAAGCCCAAGCTCTGCAAGGAAGAGGAGCACCTGCTTGCCACAGCTAGAGAAAGTCCACATGCAGCAATAAAGACTGGTTGCAGACAAAAAATATAATAAATACATAAATCTTTAAAAAAAGAACGTCCTTTTTCAAGATCTTAGCTAACACTGAAAATGATCAATTTAAAACTCCTTACATGTATATATATGGCAGAGTTCCTTTGCTGTTCACCTGAAACAGCCACAACATCGTTAATCTGCTATATCCCACTACAAAATAAAAAGTTTTTTAAAAAAAACTCCTTGCAAATTTTAGCAAGAATTACATCAAACTGTTGGTTTCATCTCATTTCATTCTTTAAATTAACATCTACTGAGTGCTCACTCTGTCAGACGTTGTGTTAGACTCTGAATTTATCCCTGCTTTCATAGAGGTTTTAATCTCACCAGAGAAAGATTTTAAACAAGCAACTAATTAGCTACTATTGTGTCAACTGTAGGGAAAGAAGAGTACCAGTACTGCTTAGGAGTACCAGTAGGATAGGTGGGACCGACCCAGTCTTCGGGGTGTTAAGCTGTGTCTTGGTGGTTAGCATGAGTTGGTGAGACATTGCGAAACTTGTTTTCGACAGTTTTTTTTCTCTCATTCATAGATTTTATGATTGTTTGTTTTTAACACTTTTAATTGAAATTGCATCTGCTCTTAAACAGGCAGTGTATGATTTTAGATGGTTTTTTTCATGGCATGTCCTTGCACAGAACACTAGTAAAACGTTGCCTTTAAGACAACTATTCTTTCCATAATACTGTACCCTTTTCTCCTCTCCTCGTCTCATATCCTGGTAACAGACCCTAGTTTCCTGGCCTGGGGAGGTGGGTATATGACCGTGAGTAGGAGAACAAAGCTAATATCTAGAGAGAAATAGGAGATGTTTAGATGGGAAAGGCGAAAGGGGGTACAAGAGTGAGAGCAACGAAGAGAGAAGAGAGAAGACAGGTAATCCAACAGTCAAGCCCCCGCATGCTCCCCACACCAGAGTTCCCGCCAGCCTGGCCCTTCTTAGGTGACCCAAGACAGTCAGGATCGATCAGTCCTATGAGACTAATCAGCCTCATCCATTAGCAACAGGCAGAGTGCCTTGTTGAATATATTAATATTTTATTATTATTTGTGCTTTTGTGTGTTTAAATCTTTGTTGGAGTATAGTTGATTTATACTGTTGCGTTAATGTCTGCTATGCATATACACATATCCACACTTTTTTTTAGACTCTTTTCCCATGTAGGCCATTACAGAGTATTGAGTAGAGTTCCCTGCGCTATACAGTAGGTCCTTATTAGCTATCTATTTCACATATAGTAGTATGTATATGTCAATCCCAATCTCCCAATTTATCCCTCCCCCCTCAGACCCCTGATAAGCAAAAGATTGTTTTCTAAATCTGTGACTCTGTTTCTGTTTTGTAAACACGTTCATTTGGACCATTTTTTTAGATTCCACATAATGAAATACATGATATTTGACATGATATTTGTCTTTGTCTGACTTACTTCACTCAGTACAACAATCTCTAAGTCTATCCATGTTGCTGCAAATGAACATTTATTATTTAATTTAGTACCTGACACCCAGTAGGAACTTGATGGATTCACGAATTGAACTGAATATGAATTAATGAATTGGTTGAATGAGTGATTCAACAATAACAGTTTTTAAATAGTATGCATAAAACATAAGGGGTTTTTAGTGATGACGTTTTGTTTTGTTTGCAACACTGCAAAGATCTTAAACTGGTATTGTCTGGATAGCTTCAGGAAAGTAAGACAAGAATTGGTTTGGAAATACCAAGTTCATCCAGGCTGGATGTTTTAATTGGATTTCCAAGGATGAGATATGTTTCAGTTTACTTTTATTTAATAAATGTCCTATCATAATATTTCTTCTGGAAGCCTTCTTCCTGGTGGTTTCTTTTTCCATCCCACGTACTGATGTGCCAGTAAACTCTATTTCCCTTCTTATTGTTGGGTGAACCAGCTACAATTCAAGAGTGGAAAGAAGGAACAGGAAGAGCCACCATTTCCCCTGTGCCTGGGAATATACTTTTGCTGCTCTTCAGATAGGATTAGAAATTAAGACCACTCATACAAACAAAGGGGAAGGAGGACAAATAACCACGTGTCCTCTGTTGCGAGGCTAAAGCTGGGGTGTAAAGACTAAGTGGAGTCAGAAATGAGCCTGGCAGAAATAAAATGTTTCTTTATTTACCACTTTCAAACAAGGAGGAAATCATCTTTCACCTGTGTTACTAGTGTTTGGTCCCCAAAATTTGTTTAGAACACTGTTTTTGTTGTTGTTTTGTCCCTAAGTTGTGTCTCTTTGCGACCTCGTGAACTGCAGCCTGCCAGGCTCCTCTGTCCATGGGATTTCCCAGGCAAGAATACTGGAGTGCATTGCCCTTTCCTTCTCTAAGGGATCTTCCTGACCCAAGGATCAAAGCAGAGTCTCCTGCCTTGGCAGGCAGATCCTTTACCACTGAACCATCTGGGAAGCCCTGTTTAGAACGTAAAACACCTTAAAATGATAGGAAAAGATACCCTTTTTCATTGCAATAGAAACATGCACTGACTTTAATATTTAAAAAATAATAAAAATAAAAGGCAAAATCCTTGAAGTTTCTTCTAAGTTCTACTTCTTTGATGCCACCATAAAACTGATACTATAAACTTTGCATACACAGTTTCCCAAGCACTTTTCAAACCATTAATTAATTTTATCTCAACATGTGGTACAATGGATAAGTCACAACATCTTAAATCAGAAGGTTTGCTATGCATGGACAACTCATTAAATCTCTCCAAGCATGTTTGTTCTTCTCTAAAGAGAGGATAGTAATCCCTACCCCTTTGACAGGTAAAGAAAATGAACAGGAAGAGTAAGTGACTTGGCCATGGTCATTTCAGAAGGCTGGCAGGTACAGACACTGGAACTCAGTTCTTTTGTCTTGTTTAGGATTCCTTAAATGATATTGTAGATAGATACTGTTTTATATATAAGTACATAAGAAAATCGGGATGTTTTTATATTCTGTAGAAGTTTTTAAAAGAATAATAGCATTAATTTTGTAACATGATACAGACCAATTATAAAAAATAGAGGGAAGTTTTTACAGTATGTGAGCCACATTTCTCTACCCATTGAGATGAATGTCATACTCAGTAGCTCTTGTGCCTATATACAGGGACAGATTAAACAACAGAAATTTTGCTTTTATATGTCAACATTTCAAAGACCCAAAGCTGAATAGAATACTTGAGAAATACTCCTATATCTTATAGAAGCATAGAAACTCTAAGGGTTTCTGGTTTCAACTTCTTACTTCCTTTTTTCCTAAATTTTTGAGGGATCTTAAAACAGTCTGTGTCACTAATTCTAAATTGATTTTCCTATAGCATCTCTGCTTCAAAAAGACCAAGTGTAGCTATGTTTTGTCATCTTTTTTCTTTACCTCTAATTATCTCTAAAACTGTCTTAAACTCTTCATGTTTTTTTTTTCTCTTCATTCAATGTGATCATTTCCTCCCTTTTCTCTACATCAGCAATTTGAATATGAGTCATATATACTCTGTTCTTGGTGTTTCCCATTTACTTACTCATTATGTAACGGTGTTATTTTGGTAGCACTTTTTTTTTCTCATTTCTGCAATTCTTGAGTCATCTTATTCTGTTGATTTATCAGAACTCTCATTTTACCAAACGTGTGCTTTTATTAATATTTTCATAGCAAAAAATGGTCGCAGGTGATTGCCTTCTGACTTTGGAGTAATATGCCTTCCAATCTCAGCTGTCCATTTTTCCTCTGCATGCTTCATTCCACTAAACTTTCAATTTATAAATTGTTTGCATGATTGCCACACAATTTTTTCACTTATATCCAATGCTAATGTTGACTACTCTGAGCATGTATTTCATTTCTCTGATATTCTATTGACAAATTCTCTAAAATTATCTTCCCACCTATTCAAACTGTGGTTTGAAAATAGGGGATGGGTTTCATGAAATACCAGCTTGGTTTAGCACAGTTTTGTAAAATGTCCTTAGTTTTGTTCTCTCTTTTGACATTCTGTCAGCTATCTCTTATCATTATTTACTTGACATGGAGGGTGTATAATCTATTCACCAGGGATATCTTCAGGCCTTTTACTATTACCACCATTTAATAGGAAGCATGTACACTTCATGAGAATTAGCATGTGCTAGTTATTAACTTTGCCTATTTTCTCCCTGTCTTTGAAGTTAATTCTATTCTATCCAAGACAAGAGAGGCAAAATAAAAGATCAGAATTTGACTGACCTCTTTTCTTTCAGTAGAACTGATTTTGTGGAACTGGGGCCAGTCAGATCAGAAGCCAACAAAACAAGGCTCAGGTCTTCTTTCTTTCTAGGCTCAATATGTTTTTAAATTTTATGTCATCCCTATTTACCTGTTAGATTTTTTTGCTAATTTCTAGTTTATATTTGTTTTACTGCTCTTTTCCCTCATTCGATTAATAAGTAAGAAGGAAATTATGTGACTCATCTTTATGCTCTCATATCTACCCAGCTGTTATTAGTGGAAAATAAGACTATCCTATGCTCATAATGTTTTTATATTTCATTCATTCGACATGCAATATCTATCTATGAAACACTTACTTTGTGCCAAGTAATGCAGCTATACTCCCACAGGCCAGAAAAGAAAAAATTTCCATGATACAAAATTTGCATGATATTTTTCTCCAACCTCTCCAAGCTACATCAGCTAGTACTTTTGATTCTATCACTTTAGCAACTTACAAACTCTTCAAGTTCCATAGTTAATCATCCATATCCCAAATCTACATCACCAGATTGCTGCTATTCTCTTATCCCCTTCAAAAGCTTTGACAAAATAAGAATGATCTCTATACCAGAAAGGAACGCTGTTAGTTCTCAAAACTGTAGAACTGAGACCACAAATAATAATACAAATAGTTGGTATGGGCCTCAGAGATATAGATTGATATCCAAGTGCAGGTTGCTAAAAAAGGAAGAGAGAGAAACTCTACTTTATTAACTGTTTGCCGTTTAGTTGTTAAGTCGTTTCCTACTCTTTTGCAACCCCATGGACTGTAGCCCGCCAGGCTGCTCTGTCCATGGAATTTTCCAGGCAAGAATACTTGAGTGGGTGGCCATTTCCTTCTCCAGGGAATCTTCCTGATCCAGGGACAAAACCCACATCTCCTGCACTCTTTACCACTGAGCCACCAAGGAAGCCCATTAACTAAGTAGTTATCTGTAAACTATTTCCAAGATTTTCAGCTTTCAGAAGAGTCCCTTTGGCCTATGCAAACAACCATGGGTAAGAACAAGGAGGAGCTGAGATTACAAACTTGTATTACAAGCCTGGTCTACCTTGAGTATTTAGCAAAGAAGGGATTTTACGACCATTGGTTCTCATTCTTGAAGGTGCAGAGAGGGTTGTCAAGACTGAATGACAATCTCTTCCATTCCTATTGAGCAGATCTGCTGCTGCTGCTGCTGCTGCTGCTCCTGGTAAGTCGCTTCAGTCGTGTCTGACTCTGTGCGACTCCATAGATGACAGCCCACCAGGCTCCCCCATCCCTGGGATTCTCCAGGCAAGAGTACTGGAGTGGGGTGCCATTGCCTTCTCCAGTTGAACAGATCTGGGGACTATCTAATATGATAGTACTTTCTAGATTGAGTGCTGCCAAGTATGTACCAGGGTACATGCCCAGGGTGCACAACTAGAATGTTTTGGTGGACCAGGTAAACACATGGTATTTGTTCTCTAATAAGAACTACAAATTTCTGTGTAAATCAGTTCAGCTCAGTCTCTCAGTCATGTCCAACTCTTTGCGACCCCATGAATCACAGAACGCCAGGCCTCCCTGTCCGTCACCAACTCCCAGAGTCCACCCAATCCCACGTCCATCGAGACGGTGATACCATCCAGCCATCTCATCCTCTGTCGTCCCCTTCTCCTCCTGCCTTCAGTCTCTCCCAGCATCAGGGTCTTTTCCAATGAGTCAACTCTTCGCATCTGGTGGCCAAAGTATTGGAGTTTCAGCTTCAACATCAGTCCTTCCAATGAACACCCAGGACTGATCTCCTTTAGGATGGACTGGTTGGATCTCCTTGCAGTCCAAGGGACTCTCAAGAGTCTTCTCCAACACCACAGTTCAAAAGCATCAATTCTTTGGCGCTCAGCTTTCTTCACCATCCAACTCTCACATCCATACATGACTACTGGAAAAACCATAGCCTCGACTAGACAGACCTTTGTTGGCAAAGTAATCAATATTAGTTAAAGCATTTCTTTGCAATAAATATAACCTGTTATATTCCGTTATACAGTGAAACTAAATCACAGGTTAGAATGAGCCCTACACCTCTCTTCAAAAAATTACTTTATACATGAAAGTTAAACTTTAGATTGCTTTACACATGCATGGATTAAGTTTAAATATATATTAAACTACTTGCTTTGTCACTTTGGATGGTATCCTACATTTTGTGGTATTATTCCAACTAAGTAAGTATGGAAATTGATGCATTTGTGTAATTTATACTGAGGTGTAGTGAAGGTATTACCTTGATACTGTAATCTAGGGAAAAAGTAGTTTTGGTCTCTCAAAGAATGTAACATGATTTTTATTTTTAAAATGTAAGTCTTCCAAATATAATGCCCTTTTCAGATACATAATTTAAAAATCAAGAGGAGAGATGAGCTTTCCAAGACATATAGTGTAAAACAACTAGATTTCTCAGACTCTATGCATGCAGGTCACGTCAGTCGTGTCTGACACTTTGCAACCCTGTAGACTATAGCTCACAAGGCTCCTCTGTCCATGGTATTTTCCAGGCAAGAATACTGGAGTGGTGTGTCATTTCCTACTCCAGGGGATCTTCCCAATCCAGGGATGGAACACCAAGTCTCTTACAGCCTCCTGCATTGGCAGGCGTGTTCTTTATCACCTGGGAAGACCCTCAGGCTTCACGATCTGAAATTTATTTCAAGATTCAAAAATCTAATTACAGGTTTGAAATGTAAACACTTTGAGCTGATAACCCACTAAATTACTGAAACATCTATGTGGATGATTATGGTAATTACCTATTATTCTGGATGCCCAGCATCTGTGCTTTCTTCTGGTGATGAATCCTGATTTTCCAAAGTAAAACTAGCCTCTCTCCTACCTTCTCCCCAAGCTCACAGGTAGTAGGTGCTTCAATCCTAATTTAAATACATCCTATAAACAAGCAACAACAACAACAGAAACAATCAGCATAACAAATCTTCTGGATACATTCAGTGCTTAGCTCTTGAAAGGTGAGGAGATCTTCCCCACTGTAACATTTATACCAGCTATATGGCTTTCTTCTACAATATCTGCAGCTAAGTCCAGCACAGTCGGAGCTGTTACAGGAAACTTTTTTATAGACATCCATGGGAGCTTGAAGTAGAGGAAAATTTTGAATGGAAAGTTGAAAATGGAAGTGAGATATAAAGATAATCTATAGACTGTAAACAGGTTGCAGAACATGGAACAACAGCCAAGAGATAGCAGTGGGAATACATGCGTGAGAATCAAAAAGTCAAAAAATTATAGAATAAGCAAGGACCAGAAAAGGGCTGTTTTCTAAGGCTGACTTTTTCCATCTTTTTGCAAACTTATGCTTAGACAAGTCAGCTGCATTTAAATGCAAACACATGGCAACCCACTCCAGTGTTCTTGCCTGGGGAATCCCATGGACAGAGGAGCCTGGTGGGCTACAGTCCATGGGTTTGCAAATAGTCAGATACAACTTAGCAATTGAACAACAGCAACTATAAAACTAAAAATACAACATAAAGAAATTACAGGAGATGAAGATCTGAGGATTGGAAGGTTCCTTGAAAGCATATGCACAGTGATATTCCCAGAAAGCACTCCAGAGTAACACAGTGGTGGTTTATGATTTAGTAACACATAAATCACAGCCTTGTCTAACTCAATTAAACAATGAGCCATGTTGTGTAGGGCCAGCCAAACAGATGGGTCATGGTGGAGACTTTGGACAAAAATGTGGTCTTCTGGAGAATGGAATGGCAAACCACTTCAGTATTCTTGCCTTAAGAACAGTATAAAAAGGCCAAAAGATATGACACGGAAAGATGAACTCCCCAGGTCAGAAGGTGCCCAATAGGCTACTGGAGATCAGTGGAGAAATAACTCCAGAAAGAATGAAGAAGCTAAGCCAAAGCAAAAACAACACCCAGCCATGGATGTGACTGCTGATAGAAGTAAAGTCTAATGCTGTAAAGAACAATATTGCATAGGAACCTGGAATGTTAGGTCCATGAATCAAAGCAAATTGGAAGTAGTCAAACAGGAAATGGCAAGAATGCATATCAACATTTTAGGAATCAGTGAACTAAAATGGACTTGAACGGGCTAATTTAATTCAGATGACCGTTATCTCTACAACTATGGGCAAGAATTCCTTAGAAGAAATGGAGTAGCCCTCATAGTCAACAAAAGAGCCCGAAATGCAGTACTTGGGTGCAGTTTCAAAAATGACAGAATGATCTCTGTTCGTTTCCAAGGCAAACCATTCAGTATCACAGTAATCCAAGTCTATGTCCCAACCACTAATGTCAAAGAAGCTGAAGTTGAATGGTTCTATGAGGAAGTACAAGACCTTCTAGAATTATCAAAAAAAGATGTCCTTTTCATCATAGGGCCTGGAACGTAAAAGTAGGAAGTCAAGAGATACCTGGCATAACAGGCAACTTTGGTCTTGAAGTACAAAATGAAGCTAAGCAAAGGCTAACAGACTTTTGCCAAGAGAACGCACTGATCATAGCAAACACCTTCTTTCAACAACACAAGAGATGACTCTACACACACACATTACCAGATGGTCAATACTGAATTAAGGTTGATTATATTCTTTGCAGCCAAAGATTGAGAAGCTCTATCAGTTCAGTTCAGTTCAATTGCTCATTCCTGTCTGAATATATGCAGACCCATGGACTGCAACACAATAGGCCTCCCTGTCCATCACCAACTCCTAGAACTTACTCAAACTCATGTCCTTTGAGTTGGTGATGCCATCCAACCATCTCATACCCTGTAGTTCCCTTCTCCTCATGCTTTCAATCTTTCCCAGCATCAGGGACTTTTCAAATGAGTCAGTTCTTCGTATCAGGTACCCAAAGTATTGGAGTTTCAATTTCAGAATCAGTCTTTCAACTGAATATTCAGGACTGATTTCCTTTGGGATGGACTGGTTGGATGACCTTGCAGTTCAAGGGACTCTCATGATTTTTCTCCAACACTGAAATTCAAAAGCATCCATTCTTCAGTGCTCAGCTTTCTTTATAGTCCAACTCTCACATCCATGCATGACTACCGGAAAAACCATAGCTTTAACTAGAGTGACCTTTGCTGGCAAAGTAATGTCTCTCCTTTTTATTATGCTGTCTAGGTTGGTCATAACTTTCCTTCTAAGAAGCAAGCGTCTTTTAATTTCATGGCTGCAGTCACCATCTGCAGTGATTTTGGAACCCAAAAAAATTAAGTCTATCACTGTTTCCACTGTTTCCCCATCTATTTGCCATGAAGTGATGTGACCAGATGCCATGATCTTAGTTTTCTTAATGTTGAGTTTTAAGCCAACTTTTTCACTCCCCTCTTTCACTTTCACCAAGAGGCTCTTTAGTTCTTCTTCGCTTTCTGCCATAAGTGTGATGTCATCTGCATATCTGAGGTTATTAATATTTTTTCCGGCTATCTTGGTTCCAGCTTGTGTTTCATCCAGTCCAGCGTTTCTCATGTACTTTGCATGTAAGTTAAACAGGCACGGTGACAATATACAACCTTGATATACTCCTATCCCAATTTGGAACCAATCTTTTGTTTCACGTCCATTTCTAACTGTTCCTTCTTGATCTGCATACAGGTTTCTCAGGAGGCAGGTCAGGTGGTCTGGTATTCCCATCTATTGAAAAATTTTCCAGTTTCTTGTGATCCACACAGTCAAAGGCTTTGGCATAGTCAATAAAACATAAGTAGATGTTTTTCTGGAACTCTCTCCTTTTTTCGATGATCCAGCAGATGCTGGCAATTTGATCTCTGGCTCCTCTGCCTTTTCTAAATCCAGCTTGAACATCTGAAAATTTGCAGTTCACGTACTGTTAAAGCCTGGCTTGGAGAATTTTGAGCATTACTTTGCTAGAGTGGGAGATGAGTGCAATTATGTAGCAGTTTGAGCATTTTTTGGCATTGCCTTTCTTTGGGATTGGAATGAAAACTGACCTTTTCCAGTCCTGTGGCCACTGCCGAGTTTTCCAAATTTGCTGGCATATTGAGTGCAACACTTTCACAGTATCATCTTTTATGATTTGAAATAGCTCAACTGGAGTTCCATCACCTCCACTAGCTTTGTTCACAGTGATGCTTCTCGAAGCCCACTTGACTTCACATTCCAGGATGTCTAGCTGTAGGAGAGTAATCACACTATTATGGTTATCTGGGTCATAAAGATCTTTTTTGTATAGTTCTTCTGTGTATTCTTGCCACCTCTTCTTAATATCTTCTGTTTCCCTTAGGTCCGTACCATTTCTGTCCTTTACTGTGCCCATTTTTTGCATGAAATGTTCCCTTGGTATCTCTAATTTTCTTGAAGAGATCTCTAGTGTTTCTCATTCTATTGTTTTCCTCTATTTCTTTGCATTGATCACTGAAGAAGTCTTTCTTATCTCTCCTTGCTATTCTTTGGAACTATGCATTCAAATGGGTACATGTTTCCTTTTCTCCTTTGCCTTTGCTTCTGTTCTTTTCATAACTGTTTGTAAGGCCTCCTCAGACAACCATTTTGCCTTTTTGCATTTCTCTTTCTTTGGATGGTCTTGATCACTGCCTCCTGTACAATGTCATGAACCTCTCCACATTTCTTTAGTCACTCTGTCTATCAAATCTAATCCCTTGTGTCTATCTGTCACTTCCACTGTATAGTCAAAAGGAATTTGATTTAGGTCATATCTGAATGGTGTAGTGGTTTTCCTTAATTTCTGGAGTTGAAGTCTGAATTTAGTAATAAAGAGTTTATGATCTGATCCACAGTCGGCTCCAGGTCTTGTTTTTGCTGACTATATAGAGCTTCTCCATCTTTGGCTGCAAAGAATATAATTGATCTGATTTAAGTATTGACTATCTCGTGATGTTCATGTGTAGAGTCTTCTCTTGTGCAGTTGGAAGAGGGTGTTTGCTATGACCAGTGTGTTCTCTTGGCAAAGCTCTATTAGCCTTTGCTCTGCTTCATTTTCCTTTTACTCCAGGTATTTCTTGAGTTCCTACTCTTGCATTCCAGCGCCCTATAATGAAAAGGACATCTTTTTTGGGTGTTAATTCTAGAAGGTCTTGTAGGTCTTTATAGAACTGTTCAACTTCAGCTTCTTCAGCATTACTCATCATGGCATAGACTTGAATTACTGTGATATTGAATGGTTTGATTTGGAAATGAACAGAGATCACTCCATCATTGTTGAGGTTGCACCCAAGTACTGCATTTTGGGCTCTTTTGTTGACTATGAGGGCTCCATACAGTCAACAAAAACAAGACCAAGAGCTGACGGTGGCTCAGATCATGAACTCCTTATTGCAAAGTTCAGACTTAAATTGAAGAAAGTAAGTGAAATCCCTAGTTCATTCTGGTATGACCAAAATCAAATTGTTTATGATTATACATTGGAAGTGACAAATAGATTCAAGGGATTAGATCTGATAGACAGAGTGCCTGATGAACTATGGACAGAGATTTGTGACATTGTATAGGAGGAAGTGATCAAGACCATCCCCAAGAAAAAGAAATGAAAAAAGGCAAAATAGTTGTCTGAGGAGGCCTTGAAAATAGCTGAGGAAGAGGAGAAACTAAAGAAAAAGAAGAAAAGTAAACATATACCCATTTGAATGCATAGTTCCAAAGAATAGCAAGGAGAGATAAGAAAGCCTTCCTCAGTGATCAATGCAAAGAAATAGAGGAAAACAATAGAATGGGAAACACTAGCGATCTCCTCAAGAAAATTAGAGATACCAAGGTACCATTTCAAAGATGGGCACAATAAAGGACAGAAATGGTATGGACCTTGGAGAAGCAGAAAATATTAAGAAGAGGTGGCAAGAATACACAGAAGAACTATACAAAAAAGATCTTCATGACCCAAATAACCATGATGGTGTGATTACTCTCCTACAGCTAGACATCCTGGAATGTGAAGTCAAGTGGGCTTCGAGAAGCATCACTGTGAACAAAGCTAGTGGAGGTGATGGAATTCCAGTTGAGCTATTTCAAATCCTAAATTTGAAATAGCCGTGAAAGAGCTGTAACTCAACATGCCAGCAAATTTGGAAAACTCGGCAGTGGCCACAGAACTGGAAAAGGTCAGTTTTCATTCCAATCCCAAAGAAAGGCAATGTCAAAGAATGTTCAAGCTACCACACAATTACACTCATCTCACAGGCTAGCAAAGCAATGCTCAAAATTCTCCAAGTCAGGCTTCAACAGTACATAAACCATGAATTTCCAGATGTTCAAGCTGGATTTAGAAAAGGCAAAGGAACTGAAGATGAAACTGCAACATCTGTTGGATCATAGAAAGAGCAAGAGAGTTCCAGAAAAATATCTACTTCTGCTTTAATACCGCACCAACACATTTGACTGTGTGGATCACAACAAACTGTGGCAAATTCTTCAGGAGATGGGAGTATCAGACCACCTTACCTGCCTCCTGAGAAATCTGTATGTAGGTCAAGAAGCAACAGCTTGAACTGAATATTGAACAAACTGCCTCTATTTGGGAAAGGAGTGCATTAAGGCTGTATATTGTCACACTGCTTATTTAACATATTCAGAGTACATCATGAGAAATGCTGGGCTGAATGAAGTACAAGCTGGAATCAAGATTGCTGGGAGAAATATCAATAACCTCAGATACACAGATGATATCACCCTTATAGTAGAGAGTGAAGAGGAACTAAACAGCCTCTTGATGAAACTGAAACAGGAGAGTGAAAAGGCTCCCTTAAACCTCAGCATTCAAAAAACTATGATCATTGTATCTGATCCAATCATTCCAAGGCAAATAAATGGGGAAACAATGGAAACTCTGAGAGACTTTATTTTTTGGTGCTCCAAAATCACTGCAGATGGTGACTGCTGCCATAAAATTAAAAGACATTTTCTCCCTGGAAAAAAAGTTATGACCAACCTAGACAGCATATTAAAAAGGAGAGACATTATTTTGCCAACAAAGGTCTGTCTAATCAAAGCTACGTTTTTTCCCAATACTCATATATGGATGTGAGAGTTGAACCATAAAGAAGGCTGAACAATGAAGAATTGATGCTTTTGAACTGTGGTGTTGGAGAAGACTCTTGAGAGTCCCTTGGACTGCAAGATCAAACCAGTCAATCCAAAAGGAAATGAGTCTTGAATATTCAGTGGAAGGACTGATGCTGAAGCTGAAGCTCCAATACTTTGGCCACATGATGCAAAGAAGTGACTCATTGGACAAGACCCTGATGCTGGGAAAGATTGAAGACAAAAGGAAAAGGGGCCGACAGAGGATGAGATGGTTGGATGGCATAACTGACTCAAAGGACATGAGTTTGAGCAAGCTCCATGAGTTGGTGATGAACAGGGAACCCTGGCAAGCTGCAGTCCATGAAGTTGCAGAGTCAGACACAACTGAGTGACTGATCAGAACTGAACTGAACACAGACATTCCGGGAAAATTTGAAGAGGAACTAAGATACCATTCATTGAAATGTTGAGACCTCACACACTTAAGTACTCCAGCTTTAAGTTCAGCCAGGAGCACAACAGAATGGGAAACTATTCTTACCAGACTGTAAGCACAAGAATCAGAGTCACAATACATAGCCTCAGAATCACAGCTCTGCTGAATTCCTCATTATTAAATTGCAATTTTAATGACCAGAGGCACAAAGGATGTCAGCCACTTAAGAGCCACTCTCTCTTCAGAGCCTAGCTGCCAGAGACATGATTCCCAGCAGCCCTTTCACAGGTATCCCAGCAACAGCACCTTCCTCTGATCATTACAGACCGGCAGGGCTTCTCACTCTTTTATTTCTTGTTTCTTACCTGTCACTTTATTCCTCATCTCTCTTTAGATACTCCTCCAAATGCACCCCATATCTCTGTATATCTTGAGTTTTTTGTGCCCTGCTTCCTCTGCAGAGGGCTTCCCAGAACCACTTTTATCAGGGCTCACACCTTCTGTGCAAACACTTCTGTTAAGCCATTCTTGTGTCATGAGCTCCCTTCTATATTCTCTCATTCTTGTCTAATTTCTCCTCTTTCCCCCTTGCATCTGGGTATTTCCTCATTCCTCAGTATGCCTCCTAATCTTAACAGGAATAATTTTTCTCATAATTTTCCCTCCAACAAAAGAGCTAAGTGTTTAGTTCTGTAGCTTCAGGAGACACTGTTTCTTGCTTACCCAATCCCCACTGCTCTCATGTTTTAAATTTCTAGAGCAACTCTGAATTGGTACAAGTAACCACCATGACTCCACCAAGCTATGTGCTTCAGAAGAAACTCCACTTGGGAGTCAACTCCTATTGCTGTTGTTCAGTCGCTAAGTCATGTCCAATTCTTTGTTACTCCATGGACTGCAGCATGCCAGGCTTCCTTTCCTTTACTATCTCCCAGAGTTAGCTCAGATTAATGTTCATTGAGTCTGTGATGCTATCTAATCATCTAATCCTCTGCTCCTATCGTCTCCTTTTGCTTTCAATCTTACCCAGCATCAGGGTCTTTTCCAATGAGTCAGCTCTTTGCATTAGGTCGACAAAGTATTGGAGCTTCAGCTTCAGTCCTTCCAGTGAAGATTCAGGGTTGATTTCCTATCGGTTTCACTGGTTTGATCTCCTTGCAGTCCAAGAGACTCTCAAGAGTCTTCGGTAAACTCTAATTAGTATAATCCAATTGAAATCATCTCATTTCTTTTTCCAAACATAGGCTTAGAAAAAGTAGTCTCTTTCTGGCAAATAAAATATAAGAGGAAATCTGCTAGAATTATGGGAAAAGGATTTGCATCTCCTTAAGTCCCCAGGTGAAAGCCACTCTATTCCTCTAAATGCCATCATCATGCTTTCATAACAATATATTAACCATTTGTTGAGATCAAATTTCATCTCAGGCTCACTGATTTATAAATGATCTTTCATCCTCCACAGTTTTGCAAGGTATGTATTATAATCCCCTGAGATTTGGAAGATATAAATTCATACAAATAACAAAGCCAGGACTTTAACCCACTTCTTTTTGACCCATAGCAAATTCATTCCTTTCAATTAGGAATTTTCTTCTTTATATTTAAAAATTCTTTTAAACATAAACATAGATATTAACTAACTGGCATTCAATGGGAAGAGAGTTTTTTATAAATAATAATAATAAATTAAGGTTATTGATTTGCTGCAGCTACTGTTTAGTTATACTTGAGTAATATTTTTATAATTACTTTATTAGTGCATTACAAAGCTTGGAAAAGCAAAAGCAATAAAAGAAATAACTATCTCTTGTAATATAAAAGCAACTACTATCAATATTTTCATATGTTCTACCAGTATTTTTTGTAAATTAATTTCTTAATTTTAATTGAAGGCTAATTACTTTACAATATTGTAGTGGTTTTTGCCATACATTGACATGAATCAGCCATGGGTATACATGTGTCCCCCATCCCGAACCCCTCTTCCACATCCCTCCCCATCCCATCCCTCAGGGTCATCCCAGTGCACCAGCCCTGAGCACCCTGTCTCATGCATCAAACCCGGACTGGCGAGCTATTTCACATATGGTAATATACATGTTTCAATGCTATTCTCTCAAATCATTGCACCCTCACCTTCTCCCACAGAGTCCAAAAGTCTATTCTTTACATTTGTGTCTCTTTTGCTATCTCCCATATAGGTTCATAATTACCATCTTTCCAAATTCCATATATATGCATTAGTATAGTGTATTGGTATTTTTCTTTCTGACTTACTTCACTCTGTATAATAAGCTCCAGTTTCATCCACCTCATTAGAACTGATTCCAATGTATTCTTTTTAATGGCTGAGTAATATTCCATAGTGTATATGTACCACAGGTTCCTTATCCATTCATCTGCTGATGGACATCTAGGTTGTTTCCATGTCCTGGCTATTGTAAACAGTGCTGCAATGAACATTAGAGTACACGTGT
This sequence comes from Antilocapra americana, assembly GCA_007570785.1. Classification (NCBI taxonomy): domain Eukaryota; kingdom Metazoa; phylum Chordata; class Mammalia; order Artiodactyla; family Antilocapridae; genus Antilocapra; species Antilocapra americana. Next base: position 3,510,639 of record ML661344.1, on the reverse strand, counting down.
CTCTTTCAATTCTGGTTTCCAGCGGTTGGATTGCTGGAGTCGTATGGTAGTTCTATTTCCAGTTTTTTAAGGAGTCTCCACACTGTTCTCCATAGTGGCTGCACTAGTTTGCATTCCCACCAACAGTATAAGAGGGTTCCTTTTCTCCACATCCTTTCCAGCATTTATTGTTTGTAGACATTTTGATAGCAGCCATTCTGACTGGAGTGAGATGGTACTTCATTGTGGTTTGCATTTCTCTGATAATGAGTGATGTTGAGCATCTTTTCATGCGTTTGTTAGCCATCTGTATGTCTTCTTTGGAGAAAAGTCTGTTTAGTTCTTTGGCCCATTTGTTGACTGGGTCACTTATTTTTTTGGAAATGAGCTGCTTGTATAATTTTGAGATTAATTCTTTGTCAGTTGCTTCATTTGCTTTTATTTGCTCCCATTCTGAAGGCTGTCTTTTCACCTTGTTTATAGTTTCCTTCATTGTGTAAAAGCTTTTAAGTTTAATTAGGTCCCATTTGTTACTTCTGCTTTTATTTCCATTACTCTGGGAGGTGTGTCACAGAGGTTCCTGCTATGATTTATGTCAAAGAGTGTTTTGCCTATGTTTTCCTCAAGGAGTTCTATAGCTTCTGGTGTTACATTTAGGTCTTTAATCCATTTTGAGTTTATTTTTGTGTATGGTGATAGAAAGCATTCTAGTTTCATTCTTTTACAAGTGGTTGACCAATTTTACCAGCACCACTTGTTAAAGAGATTGTCTTTTCTCCATTGTATATTCTTGACTTCTTTGTCAAAGATAAGGTGTCCATAGGTGCGTGAATTTATCTCTGGGCTTTCTATTTTGCTCCACTGATATATATCTCTGTCTTTGTGCCAGTACCAGACTGTCTTGATGACTGTAGCTTTGTAGTATAGTCTGAAGTCAGGCAGGTTGATTCCTCCAGTTCCATTCTTCTTTCTCAAGATTGCTCTGACTATTCGAGGTTTTTTGTATTTCCATACAAATTGTGAAATTATTTGTTCTAGCTCTCCGAAAAATAGTGAAGTCTACCAGTTTTATTTAATTCAAACTTATAAGATTTATAAATACATTACAAATTTGATATCACATTGCATACACCATTCTGTAGCTCATTTTTAAATTAAGCAATACATAGTGAGCAGTTTCCCCCATCAAAAATACTCTTCCCCAATATGATTTTTCATATCCTTGTATGACATACAAATGTATTTTTCTTAATTATACTATATACTTGGACATTTGTTTTTTTTCCAATTTTGTAACTGCAGAAGAAGCTCAAACTGGTCCTTCTTGTTTCTAATAAGATACTGAGTTGTTTTTCAGAGAAAACAATAAAAAAAGATGCAAGTCATACAGAAAAAGCATACACAGAGAGGAAAATTTTGACCTTACGCCAAAAACCAAAAACTTCTCCCCACCTCCCACCCACCCCCACCACATAACCAAAGAACTAGGACATGGCAAGAACCTAGAGGCAGGAATCTTTCAGAAACAAAGAGTTCACTGGCCAGGAAGATCAGGTGCTGACGCCCCTTAATCAAACCATAAATAACAAAGTTCCAAATCTTCCAATCAAAACCTTGTCCACCAACACTTCCATGTATCAACCTTCCTCCTCTTATAAAAATCTGACTAGATGCAAGATGGAGAATCTGCCTCCTTTCTCCTTGCAATAAAATTCCTTCTTTCTCAACAGCTAGTGCTGTACTGTTGATTTCTATGGGCGTTGACAAGTGGGCCCTTTGCTTAGTAACAATTTCAGCTATTATAAATGAGATGATACTAAACATTTGTATTTAGGCTTTCCTGGTGGCTCAGCTGGTAAAGAATCTGCCTGCAATGTGGGAGACCTGGGTTCGATCCCTGGATTGGGAAGATCCCCTGGAGAAGAGAAAGGCTAGCCACTCCAGTATTCTGGCCTGGAGAATTTCACGGACTGTATAGTCCATGCGGTCACAAAGAGTCAGACACGACTGAATGACTTTCACTCACAAACGTTTTCATACACATATTTCATCCATTCCTCTAATTGCTTTCTTAGCATGTGCTCTTAAAAAGAGTGCCCCAGGAGTAGGTAGACCCTTTGTAACACCATGTGAAATTGCCCTACAGAAGAATGGTTGCCTTAAGCTGCCCCTAGTGGTATCTATGTGTTCTTCTCTCCATTCATCCTTGCTCCTGAGATTTTTAAGAGACGTAAGATTTGCAGCAATGTAGACAGACCTAGAGAATAATATGTTTAGTGAAAGAAGTCAGACAAATACTAACACTGTATAATATCACTTATATGTGGAATCTAAAAAATAATACAAATAAATATATATACAAAACAGAAACAGACATAGAAAATAAATTTATGGTTACCAAAGTGGGGAGGAAGGTGGGGAGGGACAAATTTGAGGCATGGGATCAACAAAGTACATAAAGTAGATATGCAACAAGGATTTACTGTATAGCACAGGGAATTATACCTGATATCTTGTAATAACCTATAATGGAAGAGAATCTGCAAAAATACTGAATCACTATGTTATGCACCTGAAACTAATACAATATAGTAAATCAACAATACTTCCATGAAAAAAAGAGAGAGAGAGAGATGTAAGATTCAGACAAATGAAGACAAAAAACATCAGTTTTATTACTGATAAAAATTGAACTGGAAGATGATGCTTAAGGTTTGCAGTCAACCTGGATTGTTATCTGATTTCTAAACCAGTCAGATTTACAGCCTCCCTCCCTGGTCCAAGGGCACTTCCACAGGCTGCCCTCTGGGGTCCTGCCCAGCAAGCTGAACATGGAGAAGAGTAAAAGCTTCCTGCAGGTGAGCCTGCTCAGAACCAGAAAAGAGAAAGACTTTAGACACACATTCTTGTTTCTCCAAAGTGCACCAAGTCACCCCTTCTCCCTTGGGAAGCAGAGGACAGTGAGAGAGCAGGGAAGAAAGAAACCAGAAGTGTTCGTCAAGTTGAAATCCTCCCCTGTGTAGATATAAGTTGAAACAAACAGAGGTTCTGCCCAAATGTTTGCTAATATTCTAAATGGAATTGTTTAGTTTTAAAAAGTAATTTTCTACCTTGGTAGGGAAAAACAAGAGTCTTATTTGACTTTATTATTTTGTTTTTGTCTAGGTTTATTGAGATATAATTGACATTGTTGTTTAGTGGCTAACTCTTTTGCGACCCCATGGACTGTAGCCCATGGGATTTCTCAGACAATATCTGAGAACTATGCAGCACTGCATAAACTTAAGGTGTGTGACATAATGATTTGACTTACACACATCATGAAATGATGATGACAATAGGTTTAATGAATATCCATCTTCTCATATAGATACAACATTATGAAATAGAAAATATATATATATATTTTTTTTTCCATGTGATGAGAAACCTTAGGAAAAAGAGTTATTTTAATGCATTGCTTTGGTTATTAGAAGGCTAACATTTTTATTCTTTTGTGAATTTTTCTTCAAGACTTTTAACTGTGTTTATTTGGAGAGTCAGTTTTTTTAATTTATTTTATTTTAATTGGAGGACAATTGCTTTACAATGTTGTTTTGTTCTCTGCCATGCGTCAATGTGATTAGTTATGGGTGACCATATGTTCCCTCGCTCTGGACCTCCCTCCACTCTCCACCCCATCCCTCTCCTCTAGGTCGTCACGGAGCACCAGGTTGAGCTCCCTGGGTCATGCAGTAAATTCCACCAGGCCCCTCCATCCATGAAATTCTCCAGGCACGAATATTGGAGTGGGTTGCCATTTCCTTCTCCAGAGGATCTTCTCAACCCAAGGATCAAACCCAGGTCTCCCACATAGCAGGCAGATTCTTTACCTTTTGAGCCACCAGGGAAGCCCAGTAATCTCCCTCTGGCTATCTGTTTTACATATGGTAATGTACATGTTTGGTACTACTTGGACAGTCAGTTTTGATGTTGATTTGCAATACATGATATGGAAGGATGATAATAATTTGCTATATCCTTTACCAAAATTTTCAATTTTTCATTTGCCTTTTATTTTTTAATGAAAATACCTTTTATTTCTTTTTAAAACAGGAATAAAAATTTAATGAAAATAGCTTTTATTCCTTTTAATTAAATTGGAAAATAACTGAAAGTATAAGAAAAAGTGAGAAATCTCAAGTAATTTCTCAACTTGGAGATATCTGATAAGATTTTATTGCATATTCTCCCAGATTTGATAGAAGAATATACAGACAGATGACTGGATAGAAATATGTTTGTATAAACAGACACATGTATATTTTATAAAAGTTGGATCACATTTGCTATTTTATAGCCTGCAACATTTGTGTTAGTATCTTTTCAAATTCATCTTTATACATTTGTCAGTTTTTCCATAGGACATATTCCTAGAATGTTTATATTTTTATGCAAAGAAGTGAATTCATTATTTTACAACTGAACATTGTATGCTGTTAAGCACATGCATAACTTCAATAAGGTGGAGAAGATGAGAGAGATTTTTCTCAGTTCAGTTCAGCGTCCTACCCTTTGCAACCCCATGGACTGCAGCATGCCAGGCCTCCCTGTCCATCACCAACTCCCTGAGTCCACCCAAACTCATGTCCATTGAGTCAGTGATGCCATCCAACCATCTCATCCTCTGTCGTGACCTTCTCCTCCTGCCCTCAATCTTTCCCAGCATCAGGGTCTTTTCAAATGAGTCAGCTCTTCACATCAGGTAGCTCAAGTATTGGAGTTTCAGCTTCAACACCAGTCCTTCTACATAACATTAAATTTATACAAGTGTAGACAACAACAACTGTGGCTCTTTTACTGCCTGGTAGATGACAAGTTTATTTTGACATCTATTGCAACATTCACATTAATTTCAGGACATTAAAAATGGTGAGAAAATATGTGTTTCTGGGAAATAAGAAACTTTACATCTTAGAGCTGTTTATTGTGAATTAAAATGTGGAAATGCACGAACCCTCTCATTTTTATTCAATGTATTCTTATCTGTTCTTACCCTTTTTTTCCTTCTAGATCAGTGACTTGCAATCATTCTCTATGAATAGTGAATATTTTAGCCTTTACGGGCCTAATGGTTTCCGTCACACTACTGAATTCTGTAATTGTAGAGCAGTAGACCATATGTAAACAAGTAAATGCATTCCAATAAACTTTATTTGCAAAAATGACATTGGGTAAACTGTCATATATCTCAAAAACTGCTCAAACTATTTTTCAGCTATTGCTTATATAGTGCACATACCAGGAATCATTCTCTTTATCCTTTAATCTTGGAATATATCACTTGGTATAGAGCCCATTCTACAGAGAGGATTATTCTCGCTTCCTACTTTAGTTCTAGATTGTGTGGTTCAATTTTCTCTCTCTCCCTTTTTGTTGTTTTAATTTACTTTTTTAGAGCAGTTTTAGGTTCAAAACAAAAATGAAAAGAAGATATAGAGATTTCCCATCATTCCCTGCTCCTACTCATGAATAGCCACCTCCATTATCAACACCACTCAATAATGGTACCTTTGTTACAGAGGTTGAACCTATACTATACATCACAACCACCCAAAGTCCATAGTTTACCTTAGAGATAATTACTGGTGTTGCACATCCTATGAGTTTGGGCAAGCATATAATGACATGAATCCATCACTATAATATCATGCAGAATATTTCACCACCCTAAAAATCCTCTGGGTTCTGCCTACTCATTTTTCTTCCCTAGCAACCGTTAATCTTTTTACTGTCTACAATGTTAACTTTTCCAGAGATCAAATGTGTGTGAGCTCAGTTGCTCAGCCACGTCTGGACTCTTTGTGACACCATGGACTGCAGCCTGCCAGACTCCTCTGTCCATGGAATTTTCCAGGCAAGAAGACTGGGGTGGGTTGCCATTTCCTAGTCCAGGGCATCTTCCTGACCCAGGGATAGTACACAGGTCTCTTACCACTTCCGCATTGGCAGGCAGATTCTTTACCACTAGCACCACCAGAGAAGCCCATTGAGATCAAATAGTTGAAATCAAAACATCAGCCTTTTCAGACTGACTTCTTTCACTTAGCAATATGCATTTCAGATTCCTCCATATCTTTTCATGACTTAATAACTATTTCTTTTTATTACTAAATTCTATTCCATTGTCTGGATGTTCCACAATTTATTTGTCCATTTACCTACTAAAGGACATCTCAAGAGCTTCCAAGTTTTGGCAATTGTGAACAAAGTGGTTATAAACATCCTGATGCAGATTTTTATAGAGACATAAGTTTTCAAACTCTTTGAGTAAATATCAAGGAACGAAATTACTAGATCTTATGACAAGAGTATATTTAGTTTGTAAGAAACTGCCAAACTGCCTTCCAAAGTAACAATATTCTTTTACATTTGGAGCCGGGCAGGCTACAGTCCATGGAGTCCTGAAGAGTCAGACGTGACTGAGTATGCACGGTACTGTACTGTATGAGTGTTACTGTTTTTCCACACCCTCACCAGCATTTGCTGCTGTCAGTGTTCGCATTGTGGCCATTCTAACAGAGGCACAGCAGTATCTCATTATTTTCATTTTCCTGATGACCTATAATATGGTAAATCTTTTCATATGCTTGTTGCTCATTTGTGTATCTTCCCTGTGAGGTGTCTGTTAAGGTCTGTGACTCCTTTTTCAGTCAAGTTATTTTCTTTAGCTGCTCAGTCATGTCTGACTCTTTGTGACCCCACAGACTGTAGCCTGCCAGGCTTCCCTGTCCATGGAATTCTCCAGGCAAGAATACTGGAGTGAGCTGCCATTCCCTTCTCCAGGGGCTCTTCCTGACCCAAGAATTGAACCCGTGTCTCCTGCATTTCCTGCATTGGCAGGAGTGTTCTTTACCACTGAGCCACCTGGGGAGCCCATTCACGAGCTCTGTATATACTTTGGCTGACTGTCCTTTATCAGATATGGCATTTGAAAATATTTTTCTCCCAGTCTATGCTCATCTTCTCATTCCCTTGGCATTATCTTTTACAAAGGCAAAATTTTCAAATTTAATGAAATCCAGCTTCTCAGTGGTTTCTTTTATGGATCATATCTTTGGTAGTGTACATAAAAAGACACCACCATATCCAAGGTCATCTATGTTTTCTCCTATATTATCGTATAAGAGATTGGAGTTTTATATTTTTGTGCTTTACACTTAGGTCTACAGTTCATTTTGAGTTAATTTTTGTGAGAGTGTAAGGTCTATGTCTAGATTCTTTTTTTCTTGCAGGTGGATATCATTTATTCAAGTACCATTTATTGAAGAGACCGTCTTTGCTTCACTGTATTGCTTTTGCTCTTTTATCAGGTATCAGCTGGCTATCTTTGAGGGTCTATTTCTGAGTTCTCTACTCTGTTCCACTGATCTTTTCCTGTATCCTTCCTGCTTTTTTTTTTTTTTTTTTGGTCTGTTCATATACTGCACTGTGCTGATTATTGTGGCTTACTAGTAAGCCTTACTGATAGGTAATGTCAGTAATGCCAGTCATTCTTCTGTTATATTGTACTGCCTATTTTGGGTTGATCAGCTATTTTACCCCTAGAATTTAAGTATCAATAACTTCTTTCTCTTACAGGCCAAGGCTCAGATGAACTGAAAAGAGAAAGCAAAGAGGGTTAGAGGGTTGCTGGTGCAAGGTAACAGGTCTGATAAACATTCTGAGAAGTCAGTTTGGCCTTAATTCATTAGCTTCTCTACCTTCTTAACAGAGACTTGCTAGTGACTTTCCATTTATTCCCACAAACACTTTCTCCCTTTCATGGTTTGCAGCTCACGATGTAAACATATTTCTCTTTTGGCATATAGAACAGAGCTAGGGAATCCCTTTTAATTACTGGTCTCCATCATGAACACAACGTCCAAAACTTACTTCATTGAGCCTGAGACAATCACATTTGTTATTAATGGGTGTATCATTTTCTCCTTTGGATATGAGATGATTTGTTTGGAGCTTTTTCATTTCCATAAAGTTTCTTTAGAAACATTTGCCTTGCAGAAGAATACACTTGCATGGCAAATGGGGGTTTGGAATCGGTCATTCGGGAGGCTTTAGCTGAATGAACCCAAATAGAGTGAAACCATCATGTGCTCTATGTTGATTACATAGATAATATCTAGAAGATAACTAATATCTTCTAGAAGAGAAACATGCAAAAACTAAAAGACCAATTTTACCTAATTCAGTTAAAAAATAAAATAGAATTAAAAATCTATTGACATTAACAAGTGAATTATTGGGACAGATATTTATTCAGAATCTAGGAAATTTAATTGAACTCTTCATCAAATATAAAATGTGTCCTTTAAAAAAAAAAAAGCTCCTTTTACCTTATCCTTTTGCCTTAGGTATCTCAGGGATTCTCTGCTCACAGAACCATGCAGTTAGCAGGAGATCGATAACATTCACTGAGAAGATTCGTTTTGTCTTTTCCATTAGCACAAGCTTTGTTTTTCTCTTATACTCATCTGTATTTAATGTTGGGTAAATGTATTTTTTCATCTTTGGATTTTTTTTCCCTTGCTTCTGGACCACATAAAACCGCTTCTAATTACTTTCTTTTTTTTAAGTGTTCATGATTCATAATCTATAATGGAAAAATTATAAAACACAAGTAACAATAAAAGGTGAATGCATTCAAAATTCTACTACTAAAAGATAACCACTAATTCAGTATTGATTATTCTTGACCTGTGTGTCATACATTAATATATAAAATGTAAAACAAAAATGATATTTGATTCTACATATTCCTCTGTACCTGCTTTCATTTCAACATTGTGATGATAAATATAAAAACTTATAAAAATGTCTTTTAAAAAATACCTTTGCATGGTTTTTTTTTTCCCATAAGATAGATTTCTAGAAAAGAATTACTGGATTTAAGGTAGGAAATTTTTAAGGCTTTTGATGCCTTTTTATCAAATTATTCTTTGAACAGGCTATGACAATTACACTTCCACCTAGATTATGTAAAAGCTCTTATATACTTATGTTCTATCAATACCAAGTATTTACATACTTAGGCTAATTCACTCCTAAAGGGCATATTTTTATTACCAAAGTGGTTGCTATGGGTTAAAAGGACAAAGAAAGAGATCAATATCATTTTTGAGAATCATGAAAGAACTATTTGTTGTTCTCCACTTACTGAACCATCATGAAGCCATATCACAATCTCTAACTTGAATTAATATAAATGTATATTTCTAATTATTTCTGTAGTTAAATGAAATGTATTAAGAATTGTTTGTTTTCAGCAAAGTCACTGGTAAAGCTGAGACTACTATTCATTTCAAGATCCTGCAATTGTCAATCTAAAAAGCTTTTAACTAAGTCCCTAAGGCTGAATACTGGCATCCTTTCCCAGTGGTTAATGAAATAAGCAACATAGAAAAGAAGCTTAAATTAAGCTGTCAGTTTAAGGCATGGGATTTCTGCCATCTTCTGACTAAAACTTGACCCAGCTTTTCTGTTTCTGTATAGGTGATTCTTCACCAATATTCTTCAAAATGGAGAGATTACTAGACATTTTCTTTAGCTGAATCTCTAGGTCCTTGATATGGCAAAAGGGAAAAATAAAATTTTGCAGACTTTTCCATCCCCAGTTGTGATTAAAAAATAATAGTGAGAATTCCCTGGTGGTCCAGTGGCTAAGACTTCACACTCCCAATGCCCAGGTTCAATCCCTGGTCAGGCAACTAGATCCTTCATGCCACAACTAAGAGTTCACATGCACAACTAAAGATCCTGGTGCAGCCAAATAATAAATAAATGTTAAAAATAAATTAATTTTAAAAATAATAATAACATAATGTTAAAATGAGATTTTTTTTTATCTCAGTTTGGCTACAGTGGTACATAGCAGATATCAAACTACAAATTCAGGCTATTAAAAGGGTGAGAGAGTGGATATAAAGACAGAACTTGTAGAGAAATTTCATTGGAAAGAGTTTGGCTTTCCTGTGAAACCCCAATCTACACCACCAAATGAGAAAAGGGTTTATCTCTGTCCCCTTTAGCTACTGAAGGCGCATTCACTGGTTTCCACAAGAGCTTTCAATTAGGTATCTACAAGTTGAAGAACAGTAAGAAAGGTTGCCTTAAGCCTCATGTGAGAAAGATGAAAATGACATACAGGTAGAGAATAAAAACCACTGCATTGCTCTGAGCCAGCACTCCCAGGCTGTCACGGTGAGACACAAGTGCCTGTTCTTTGTGGGCCTGATATGAACCAGACAGGAGAGAAGGCCAGGCTGGAGCTATGTTAAGCCTCTTCTGGAGGAATATCTAGAAGGGTGACAAACTCCAGTAAGGAGAATTTGCTGAAGAGAGACCTGGGAAACAAGGGACTAGGATGGCATGATGAGGTGAGGTGGAGAGAAAAACCCAAAGCATTGCCTGTATCAAGGGAGCTGCACTGAGGCCACAAAAGCCCCCCCAAATGTGAGTCCCCTTGAAGATCATGAAGCCCTATGGCCAAGGACAGAAACAGCAGTGGCTCATTGGTCAGGAGGTAAACGGAGAGTAGAGATCCTGGAAGCTGATGGCTCATAAACTAGACAAAGTCCAACCTTTCAATTATCATATAAGTGAAAATCAATATTGGATTGGATATTTTAAACTTAAAAAATAATTAATGAGACAGAATTGTCTCTTGGGACCTGATAGAGATAAAGTTTTATCAAGGAAAAGGACATTATTTCCTCTCCAAAAAAACACTGAAGAGAACAATGGCAGACTTAATGATAGTGTTGAGCCTGGGATAGTCCACCGCAAAATATGTCTCAAGCACATATGGATCACTTTGAATTAAAGTTAAGAAATGGCTGATTCCAAAGATGCCAGTATCTCTTCATACTATTGGCCCAAAATTTCCCTCAACACTCAGCTCAAGTCCCACCTCCTTTATGAGAAGTCTCAGTGATATTTCCCTCTCTGGGCTTCTGTGTGGCTTTGTCTATACCTCTGAGCTGGTGTTTTGTAACTTGTAGATACTTGTAACTAGGCACTGTCTATTATATGATACTTATGGTCTCTCTTAACAAGATTGAGATCAAGGACCTTGCCTTGTTCCTCTCCATATTGTCTATAGTCATGCATGCTTACTGTGCAGAAAAAATTGAGAAAGAAAGAAATCAAGAGCCAGATGGAGAAGCATCATGGAACTTAGCTATATAGTGGGTTCCAAAAGATGGCCAAGAATTTCTCTCACAAAGGGAAGAGCTGATACTCAAAATACTGAAGCAGAGCAGACTCCCAACCAGTCAGAATGGTCACTACCTGTAATGGTTGCAAGTACTGGCTGAATATTCTCCCTGCCTAAGGGGATACTAGTTAGGACGTTAATACAGGAACATGTGTTCTTCAATTAAATAAATTGCATTGAATCATGTGGCTGTTTATCCACAGAAAATTTTCTTTGACTCTCTGTACCCAGTCTCCTCATCTTGGAAAAAAATAGTACTTGGAAAAAATAGTACTTTCTTCACAATGTTGTTAGGGATGAAATATTCTAGAATAGACACAGATTTAGAATTATACCAAGTACATAAATACTCAGTGAGCACTGGCTATATTTGTTAATTTCTCTAAGTTACAAGATCAAGTCTGTGTTCCCAGCATGGTAAGAGGCACCAGGCAGAGGTGAAACTTGCAGTTAGACTGTCTAAGGCTGTTTATTAGTTGACTTTGTTGTAGCAAAACTCCTGCTAGACAGTAACAGAGGGACAGACTCCCAAGCACAGGAATGAGACTGGGAGGTCTAAGCATCTCCTGGTATTTCACACTGAGGTTTCATCCAGGTACAGCAGATGCTAGGCTTAGAGCAACATGATTTACTCCAGAATTCACCCACCAGTGAGGAAACAATATATGACAAAGTCTTGTAATCCAGATTAAGGAATTGAGTTGGGTGCTGATCTATGGGTCATTGATGTCTACAGCTAAGCAGAGTGGAAGAAAAGATCTTTCTGAGTCCCTTACAAAATCTGGGTGTTCAGGAGGATAGTGCTGATGGTGATAATGATGATGAAAGAATCATTTAATTACTTGTCTCATCAAAACATTTTCTTGAGGGCCTGCTATGACCTAGGCTCTATGCTTTACAATAAGAATCCAATAGAGAACAAGATAGACATGGTTTAGCAGATCCAGATGACTTCTGTGCTATGTTCCAAATGTATCACCCTTAAAAACATATAATGACAATGTACAAAAGTAAATGTTCCTTACTTTGAAAGGGAGCTGCTGGCTCCCACAAATTTGTTTTGCTGGGATCCTAAAAATCAGAGTAGGAAATATTTAGATAATAAATTTTACAATCTGACTCCAAACCTCTCAACCCCAGGCAGCACCTAATATTCTAATACTTGTAAATCAAAATCATAAAAGAGGATTTTTTTAAAAAGTAAAAATGAAATTCTTACTCCTTGAGAGTGCTAATCATGCAGGGCACATATGATGTGCATATATAAATAGAAATATCCATCTTAGCACATTTCATTTTTCCCCTTAGAAAGATAACTGCATATTGAATTTTTTCTTTTTTCTAGGGTAAGTTCTAAAAGGTTCTTGAAAATAAACATTCTGTGCCCAGTACAGAAAAACTTTGTTCTTCTTTTTGTCTTCTATTTGTTCTTTCTTGGTAAGAAATCTTGCTTTTTAATAATGTAGTCAAGGAAGGAGTGTACATTCTGCCTCTCTAAATTCTACTTTTCCAAATGGAGTCAGAAGGGCCAGAAACAGAGCAGAGGAGAGACTCCAGAGGCACCTGGAGACAACAGTGGTACCTTCAAGAGCCAGCATGACAACCACGATTTGGATTTTGTGAAATTAAATTTTCCTACAGTGATAGATGCTTGGGAAATAGAGAATTTCGCAATAACACTGTTCAACATACACCCCACACCAGCCCTCTCCCACACACACTTCTGTTCTTAACCCTTTAACTGGGAAGAACATGAAAGAGGCACACTTAATTTAAAAAAATCTTTTTCTTCTTCTGGTCTCCTAACGAGCTGATCATCTCTCACACCGGAAGGAGGAAATGCCATCCTTTTCCAGCATCAGGTAGCAAACAGTTTCCCAGCAGGTATGTGGTAGCTCAGCTTGAAACCCAGCTGGTATCAGGTTCAAGAAAATGAAACTGAGAAAAAGAATTGCATCTTCAGCTTTAATCAGTGACTCTCTCGGCAGCCAGCAGGTTGTCTGCATTTTGCACTTGCCTGGTTTCTCACTTGAAGGAAAATGGGGGGTGATCACGAGAAAAGAATGAAGGCAACTCACAGGTGGACAGTGCCCCAGCTGTACTGGGGCTGCGGCTTACCTTTATGGCCTCCCTGTCACACACCGGCTTTGCTTTTTCTAATCCCAACTCTGTGGCCTTCCCTAGCCTTGAGCTCTGGTAACAGATGTGCAAATAGTTTTTAAATCCACTCTAAACATCACTGTGTCTGATGCAAAATATTTGCTTCAGAAATGTTAGATCATAAAAATAGAGAGTGGAAACATGAGAAAATCCAATAGAAATTTCCCAATTGTATTCATGAAACTGAAAGTCGCATCGCATCTGAGTCTTTACAACCCAGGGTCCGCAAAGAATCAAACGCGATGCGGATTCTCCAGGCCAGAAACACTGGAGTGGGTGGAATTCTCCAGGCCAGAAATACTGGAGTGGGTAGCCTTTCACTTCTCCACAGGATCTTCCCAACCCAGGGGTTAAATCCAGGTCTCCCTCATTGTTGGTGGATTCTTTACCAGCTGAGCCAGAAGGGAAGTCCAAAAATATGGGAGTGGGTATCCTATCCCTTCTCCAGGGGATCTTCTGGACCCGGGAATGGAACCAGGGTCACCTGCATTGGCATTGTAAGTGGATTCTTTACTCACTGAGAGCCTATTTGTATTCATACATTCAAACAAACCTTTGAATGTTAAATAGCTATTGAGTGATTACTGTGGGGCAGACACTGACAGTCTTCACAAAAAAGAATAAAAACAACCAGAGACCTGCCCCACGGAAGTTACATTTAAATGGGGAAGATAAATCAAATGAATGTGAATTTGTAGTAGTGATCAATGCCAGTTAGAAGCTCCAGGTGCCAAAGGCGGGAATTTTAGGATTTCATCCAGACTTAGAGGTCTGGGGTAGAGGTGGGGCACTTCCCTGGTACTCAGAAGGTAAAGAATCTGCCTGCAATGAAGGAGACGCAGGTTCAGTCCCCGAGAAGGGAAGATCCCTTAGAGAAGGGAATGGACATAGACAAAGAATCTCAAGGACCTAGTAGCCTAGTCTGTGAGGTCGCTAAGAGTTGGATTCCACTGAGCAGCTAACACACAGGGGTCTGGGAGGTCTTTTCTGGGCAAGAACAATTGATCTGAGATCTAAAGGATAAAGAATTACTAGAGGTGGAGGATGGAGGGAAGAGGAAAGTGTATTTCCAACACATGAAAGAGAGTAGGCAAATTTCTGAGGTCAGAAGCTACACTGTGAGAACTGAAGGACCAAGCAGGGGACTGCTGAGCCAGGGGGACACAGTATGAGATAAAGCATTTGTATCTAGTGATTTGGAACTCGATCCTAAAAGCAAGGGAAAACCACTGAAGATTTTTTTTCTGAGGGTGAAAGGGGAACACCTTTGCATTTCAGAGTGCTGTCTCTGGTTGCTACAGTGAGAATAGATTGGAGGCCATCAAGTTTTTAAAGTAGTCTAGGCCAGACAAACAGCTGGGGGCTTGACCTACTACTGACAATACAATGGAAAAAAAGTAAGTAGAGCCTAGTTGTATTTAAGAAGTAATTGGTATATTACTTTGATTATTCACAACTCAATTTTTATTCATGAATTCTCTAGACAAACATTTATTAAATGCATATGTGCTAGACTGTGGAAGAATTAGTACAATGAATAAAGATAGGGATATAATTGGAAAACACTGCAAACATCCGTTTAGCAGGGCAGTCGAGAGCATGGCTTCAGAGTCGAATGGACAGGTCTGAATCCTGACCATGCTTCTAAAGGGGGGCAGATATGCAGCCCCAGAATACGCCACTTTGGCATGTGGATCATTTTGTGCTGAAGGCAGTCAAGATCAGCAGAGTCAAGAAAAATGTCCACTTCTTCCATAACTCCCCAAAAGAATTTTTATTGGGGGCCTGGCTGGGAAAAAGAGCTAATACCAGAGGTTAACTTTTTAATCTGAAATGGCAGGATGGACATCTAATTACCAAACATCTGCTCATTTCACTGTACTGTGGATTTCCCTCCTCCCTGCCTTAAACTCCAGGCCCCTATTCCATCCCTTAGCTCAGGATGGCACAGCTTGCGTCAATGTGCCCTTGGGTCTCATATCTTTGGGACTCTCATATATATAAGATTAAATTTACTTTTCACCTGTTAGTGTGTTGTACGTCAATATAGTTATTAAGCCAGCCAAAGAACCTAGAAAAGAAGAAGGTAAAATTTTTCCAGCCCTACACTTCTTACCAGCTGTGTCACCTTGAGCAAGTCAAAGATTCTGAGCCAGTTTTACAAATAGACATTAATGGTACCTACTCATAGAGTTGTCTTGAGGATAAAAATCTGCTGATGCATGTCAAATTAATAATGACGATTGCATTTAGAAAAGTTTTAATAAATATTTTCCTTATTCACCAAACAATTGAAATATCAAAGATAAATCAAAGTTGTTTTATTTACAAATGCAATTCTTCTTTAAAGAATATGTGATTATAAGGTGGGTACTTCAAGATTCCTTTCTCATTAATGGCATGAATTTACCACAAGCTAGCCTCCCATCATTGTATTAGCTGTATTATACTTCACACATCCTATCCCAGATGTGTAAACTGTAGAGAAGACATTTGAAACATAACCTGTTCCATAAATATCTCCTCCACATCATCTGTAAATACCACTCTCAACACCTATCCATGCCTGTTGCGGCTGATAATAACATTATAACTTGTTCACTCAAGAGTAGCTGTAGACTAAAATGCAGACTAAAGCAAATATATTCATTTGACTGGAAAAATCTTGCTTTTGTAATCTTCTTTATCATAAATAAAACCCCACTGTAATGATCCACACTTTGAAGTATGATTGCTAATGACTTTGGGTAAAATTCTATCATGGAGCCTACTGAAACGATGAAAAAACTAGCTGGTTGAAGTCAGATACATTCTGTGTTTTGAGCAAGGAATCAGTGAAGATGACAGTGACCTTGGAAAATTTTCCACATCTTTTCTTATTCACTCAAAGCTTTTCAAAGGCATTCATGTACGTCAAATGACCACGGAAAATTCCAGTATAAATAATACTAGTTTTGAAAGCAGTTTGAAAATCCTAGAGACAATGAGATGGCCTACTTAATGTAGGAATGTTTATCAGGCTCAAGTTAAATAAATTCATCAACCAATAAAACTCACATAGGAAAAAAATCTTCCAAAGGGAACATATTTAATACAAATACTATGTTACATAACTCTTTTATTCTCCTTACCCTTATTTTAATGACTGTTTTGGGGTTTAGTAGGGTTTGAAATGGGATCTCAAAAACAGATCACAAATTGTAATATTTATCCTATAGGAGATAAGGGTTCTACTCACAAAGGTATACTTGCGACCATCATCCAGAAATGAATTACGTCAGGGGCTTCATATTATTCTCAGATCCTAGCAATTCTTCAGAACTGTCTCAGAGCTAGAGTAGGGCCAAATGAGACTAGGAATTATCCAGATGAATACAGCAAGATCCATCCCAATGTCTTTTGTTTTATATGTTTGTCTTGAGTAGAATATTCCACTTGATTTCTAAAAAAAAGTCTAATGCTTTTTTTTGTTTAAATTGTTTCTAAATCACTGAACTGGATTTCTACAAAATAGAGGTGAGTGGGCCATCTGTTGTATGGCCCTAAAGCCCCAGATACTTTTTTATTACTTCTACAGCCCATTTTTTTTGTTCTTCCTCTTTGTTTATTCCTTTTCTTTCTCTTCCTTCTCCTCCCGTTTCTCCCACTTCTTTTCAATCCTAATAAACACTTATTCAGTACTTAGAAGCACTGGTGCCTCTGAACTCAGGAAGGCAGTAGGGAGCAGTGATGCAAAGCAGGATCTCAATTCCCTGCCTAGGGATTAAACTTGGGTAGTCTGGGTGAGAGCCAGAAATCCCCACTGCCAGACCAGCGAAGACGAGAGGCTAGCAGCTGTTTTTCCCTGGATCTTTGCTCCCAGTGAAAAATGCATTTATCAAACAGGCATAAACTGTAAATACAAGTACAAAGTTTATTATTAGAGACATAGCACAACAAGTCAGAGAGCACATAGAGAAACAGTCTATTTAAGACAAAAGCAAGGATGAGATGAACACCCAGAAAGAAAGGGTGTGGCCACCCCACCTCCCCCAGTGAGGAGGAGCACGGTAAAGAGGAATTTTAGTTCAGTTCAGTCACTCAGTCATACCTGACTCTTTGCAGCCTCATGGACTATGGCATGCCATGCTTCCCTGTCCATCACCAACTTCCTGGAGCTTGCTCTAACTCACGTCCATTGAGTCAGTAATGCCATCCAACCATCTCATCCTCTGTTGTCCCCTTCTCCTCTTGCCCCCAATCCTTCCCAGCATCAGGGTCTTTTCCAACGACTCAGCTCTTCACATGAGGTGGCCAAAGTATTGGAGTTTCAGCTTCAACACCAGTCCTTCCTATGAACACCCAGGTCTGATCTCCTTTAGGATGGACTGGTTGGACCTCCTTGCAGTCCAAGGGACTCTCAAGAGTCTTCTCCAACACCATAGTTCAAAAGCATCAATTCTTTGGTGCTCAGCTTTCTTCACCATCCAACTCTCACATCCCTACATGACTACTGGAAAAACCATAGCTTTGATCAGATGGACCTTTGTTGGCAAAGTAATGCCTCTGCTTTTTTGTTTGTTTGTTTTGTTTTGTTTTGTTTTTTTGTTTTATTTTGTTTTGTTTTGTTTTATTTTTTTTTATTAGTTTTGCCATACAATGACATGATATCACCATGGGTTTACATATGCTCCCCCTCCAGAACCCCCCTCCCTCCTCCCTCCCGATTCCCTCCCGCCTGGGAAATCTCTATGCACCAGCCCCGAGCATCAACCCTGGGCTGGCGATTGATTACACATATGATAATTAACATGTTTCAATTCCATTCTCCCATATCATCCCACCCTTGCCCTCATCCACAGAGTCCATGAGTCTGTTCTATACATCTGCGTTCCTTTTGCTGTCTCGCATGCTGGGTTCTCATTACCATCTTTCTAAATTCCATATATATGCGTTAGTATACTGTATTGTTGTTTTTCCTTCTGGCTTCCTTCACTCTGGATAATGGGCTCCAGTTCTGTCCACCTGAGTAAAACTGCTTCAAATGAATTTTTTTTTTAATGCTGAGTAATATTCCATT
>ML661344.1:3408078-3491790 GCA_007570785.1 Antilocapra americana | reverse complement strand
GATTTGCATTTCTCTGATAATGAGTGATGTTGAGCATCTTTTCATGTGTTTGTTAGCCATTTTTATGTCTTCTTTGGAGAAGTGTCTGTTAAGTTCTTTGGCCCACTTTTTGATTGGGTTGTTTATTTTTCTAGAATGGAGCTGCAGGAGTTGCTTGTATATTTTTGAGATTAATTGTTTGTCCGTTGCTTCATTGGCTATTATTTTCTCCCATTCTGAAGGCTGTCTTTTCACCTTGCTTATAGTTTCCTTTGCCTCTGCTTTTTAACATGCTGTCTAGGTTGGTCATAGCTTTTCTTCCAAGGAGCGACCAGCTTTTAATTTCGTGGCTGCAGTCACCATCTGCAGTGATTTTGGAGCCCAAGAAAATAAAGTCTGTCCGTTTCCATTGTTTCCCCATCTATTTGCCATGAAACAATGAGACCGGCTGCCATGATCTCAGTTTTCTGAATGGTGAATTTTAAGCCACTTTTTTCCCTCTCCTCTTTCACTTTCATCAAGAGGCTCTTTAGTTCTTCTTCACTTTCTGCCATAAGGGTGGTGTCATCTGCTATCTGAGGTTATTGATATTTCTCCCAGCAATCTTGATTCCAGCTTGCGCTTCATCCAGCCAGGGAATTTTGAATGATGTACTCTGTACTCTGCATATGGGCTTCCCTTGTGGCTCAGCTGACAAAGAATCCACCTGCAACGCAGGAGACCTATGTTCAATCCCTGGGTTGGGAAGGTCACCTAGAAAAGGAAAAGGCTACCCACTCCAGTATTCTGGCCTGGACAATTCTGTGGACTATAGTCCATGGGGTGGCAAAGAGTTGGACATGACTAAGTGACTTTCACTTTCACTCTGTATAAAAGCTAAATAAACAGAGTGACAATATACCAATTTGACATACTCCTTTCCCAATTTGGAACCAGTCTGTTGTTCTATGTCCAGTTCTAACTGTTGCTTCTTGACCTGCATACAGATTTCTCAGGAGGGAGGTAAGGTGGTCTGGTATTTTCATCTCTTTAAAAATTTTCTACAGTTTTTTGTGATCCACACAGTCAAAGGATTTAGCGTAGTCACTGAGCAAAAGTAGATGTTTTTCTGGAATTCTCATCCAACAGATGTCGGCAATTTGATCTCTGACCCTCTGCCTTTTCTAAATCCAGCTTGAACATCTGGAAGTTCTCAGTGAATGTACTGTTGAAGCCTTGCTTGGAGAATTTTGAGCATTGCTTTACTAGCATGGGAGATGAGTGCAATTGTGCAGTAGTTTGAACATTCTTTGGCATTGCCTTTCTGTGGGATTGGAATGAAAACTGAGCATTTCCAGTCCTGTGGCCACTGCCAAGTTTTACAAATTTGCTGGCATATTGAGTGCAGCACTTTCACAGCATCATCTTTTAGGATTTGAAATAGCTCAGCTAGAATTCCATCAACTCCACTAGCTTTATTCATAGTGATGCTTCCTAAGGCCCACTTGACTTTCTACTCCAGGATGTCTGGCTCTAGGTGAGAGAGAAACAGTTTAGTTAAGACAGAAGCAAGGCAGAGATACACACCCAAAAAGAAAGGGTGTGGACATCTCCCCTTAGTGAGGAGAAGCACTGTAAAGAGGCATTTAAGTCATTTATATAGATCAGTTCTCCCGGGTGTGTGTATTCTTCCAGGCCAACTCTCTGGGTTCTGGTCCCACACCCTGGGACCCTCCTTTGGATGTGCACACACCCTTCAGCCAAGATGGATATTTCAGTGAAACCTTCTGGGATGAACAAGACTCATTATGGCTAGGTGTTATCCCTTGACTTTTGACACACAAGGAGCTTTTCTTGCATGTGAAGTGCCTCCCTTGTCCCAAAAGAGGGGGTAGCGGAGATCCATTAATCCTTTCTTCAAACAGGGTTGTGTCCCTCTTTGTCCTTGCCGTGACTATTACCTTAAGGTCTCTGCAAGAGACAAAGACTGGCTATTTACCCTGTTTCTGTTGTTGCTTCCGTTTCAGAGGGCTGGAGGCTGATTGTAAATGCCTTAACTGAAGCTCACCCATCTCTTGTCTAAAGAAATGCTAACTGGTGTAAGTATCCAGACTAAAGCCCACTTCTTGTGCCCCCAAGAAATGCAAACAGGAGGCCAGGTGTAAATATCTAACTGGGATTCCATCCATTTCCTGACTCAAGTTTTGACTGATTTTATATATTCTATAAATATTTATCTCTGAGAATGGTTGGTGCTGAGGATTTAGTCCCCGTTGTCCTCAAAAACTCAAGGTGCAGGAGGGGGTAAAGTGCACAGAAGCAAACCAGCAATTGTAACAGGTTGTGGTAAGTGGAGGCTTCCTAGGTGGCACTAGCAGTAAAGAACGAGCCTGCCAATGCAGGAGATACAAGAGATGTGCATTTGATTCCTGGGTCAGGAAGATCCCCTGGAGAAGGAAATGGCAACCCACTCCAATATTCTATATATATGTATGTATTATATAATATATAACATATATATTATATATATACATACATACATATACATCTTGTATTTTACTTATGTATTTGGCTGAACCAGGTCTTAGTTGCGGCATGTGAACTGTTCATTTTGGCAGGTGGGGTCTAGCTCCCTGACCAGGGATTGAACCCAGGCCCCTTGCATTGGGAGCCAGCGTCTTAACCACTGGACTACCAGGGAAGTCCCCACTCCAGTGTTATCGCCTGGAGAATCCCATGGACAGAGTAACCTTATGGGCTACAGTCCTCAGGGTCACAAAGAGTTGGACACAACTAAGTGACTAACGCTTTCACTTTCCTACGTGGAAGAGACTCAGGAAAACTAAGTAACTCTCCAAAATGGTTGAAGCCTTCACAGTAAATACCATCTTCAGGTAAAGAGAAAAGAGAGTGTTGAGGATGGGGAGAGTCACCTCTAGGAGATTTCTAGGAAAAGTGTGGTAGATGAGGGTGATTGCAATGCAGATTTAAGTTGTAGTATTCTTCATAGTAAGAGTTTCTAGAGATTTGGTCATCCTCTTCTTCCAAGTACAGAGAGGGAGACACCCTTACAAGTAATTTCCCTGACATATGTGTTTCTTAGAAAACAGCAAATTCTAATAGGTTTTCAGAGCCCTTCCCATGTCTGCTGTTTCTCAGAAAATTGTCATATTAAAAAAATTAATATGCCAAAGAAACATATTTTATGACAAATTCTACAGTAAAGAATCTGCCTAACCATGCAGGAAACTCAAGCGACACGGGCTTGATCCTTGAGTTGGAAATGGCAACCCACGCCAACATTCTTGCCTGGAAAATCCCATGGACAGAGGAATGGGATGGGCTACAGTCCATGAGGTCGAAAAGAGCTGGACATGACTGAGCACGAACCATTACTACTACTCCTCCCCCATATGTGCATGCAGGCTAAGTGGCTTCAGTCAGATCCAACTCTTTGAGACCCTATGGACTGTAGCTAGCCAGGCGCCTCTGTCCATGTTATTTTTCAGGCAAGACTATTGGTGAAGGAGGAAACAGACAGAACAGGTTCCATCTTGAAAACAGGACTCCATCTTGGGCCGGACTGTGGACTTTGAGCTATGTGCCCTGTATCTATGGAAACAATAAACTGGAAAACCAGACCCCCCAAATGGAGGAGCCTCAGGACTTGTACCTAGACTCTCCTTCACTTAAAAGAATATGCTAATTTTCTCTGTAACAGAACAAAGTTGTAAATCCCATTATGCTTATCAGGGTATGACCACAGGCCTATTGATAAATGTCTACTGTTTATCTAGGCTTATGACATGTGAATCATGGGTTAACTTTGATCGTATCTCTCTTTTACCTTGTCCAGACTTGTTTCAAGGAATTTGGGGAGGTGGGTTTGAATATGTCCACTTAGGGTATATAAGGTTTTCACAAAAACTTGTTGGGGTCCTTGGCTAAGAGGAGACTCTGCCTTGGGCCTGCCAGTGTAAACTGCACTCCACTATCTGCATTGTCCTTCTGAGTGAGTTTGTTTCCTGGAATGCATGGCTACAAAACTGGAGTGGGTTTTCATGCCCTCCTCCAGGAGATCTTCCCCACCCAGAGCTTGAACTGGCATTTTTTGTACATCTCCTGCCTTGGCAAATGGATTCTTTACCATTAGTGCCACTTGGGAAGTCCTACTTTCCCATATATACATGTTATTATATATGTTTTGTTTTACTTTCTCCTGTTAGTCTGTCTCATGTCAGTTTAATTCTTAGAACAGTCAGAAGAACCTAGGAGGACAGAGGAAATTTTTTCTCTCATTTTATTATCCAGAAATAATCATTAAACAATTTGCCTATTTCTTTCTAGACTCCATAAAGCCCAGATTTTAAAGCAATGAGTTATAAAACTCAAAATGCCTCATGGCCTACTTGTTTTCCAGAATAGAAATTAATTATGACTATTTTCCCGTGTCACAATTATTCTCTGACACATTTTTAATAGCTACATAACATTCCAAATCAATTTATAAATAGCATCCTTGTTCATACATTTTTTAGCACATTTTAATTACTTCCTTTGAATAATTTCCTAGTATTATAATTGCCAAGTTAAGGAGCCTGCCCATTTTAAGGCTTTTGATGTATATGTGTTAGGGGAAACACTGACTGAAGCTGCCCAGCCTGGCCAGGTACCACAGTAACCATTTGCATTAATTATTTTACAACAGAAGTTCCTGGTAAGGTAATAAGCCACCACCAACTGGAAGAATTTGGGAAAGGTCAAAGATAGACAGGAGATGACAGTCCATATATCCTCCCAGAATCCTCCTTGTTGGAATCCATCTTGGCTGAGTGATGCACGTACTACCAGGAAGGACCCTGGATCAGAATGATTGGCCAGAGACAACCTGGAAACGAATTCCACCACCATAAAACCTGAGACTGTGAGCCTTGTGGTACCGCAGTCCCCCTGATTTCCCTCATCTTCCTGCTCCGCACCCAGGGGCCCCTCCCCAGTAAAGTCTCCTACTTTCTCAGCATGTGTGTATCCTGGGACAATTCATTTCTGAGTGTTAGACAGAGACCATTCCTGAGCCCTGGAAGGGGTCCCCCTTCCTGCAACATATGTACAATCAAGATGTCACCAAATTCGAGTCTGGCTGCCCACTGAGAGACAAGTGTTGGTTGGAACGGAAAGGTTGCTTTATTCAGGAGGCCTGCAACCTCAGGAGAAGGTGGACTCATGTCCAAGAACCAACTCTGAAGATTCTGTTCAGCCATGAACGTTTCTAAAAGGAGAAAGGGGAAGTTAATCACAGTTAATCAACTGGGGAGAGAGTTAGAGTCTTCACTATCTTTCACCCTTTGTGGGCTGTCTTCTGAAGAAGGACATGGCAACCCACTCCAGTACTCTCGCCTGGAAAATCCCATGGATCAAGGGGCCTAGTAGGCTACAGTCCATGGGGTTGAGAAGACTTGGACTTGACTGAGCGGCTTCACTTTCACTTTCATGCATTGGAGAAGGAAATGGCAACCCACTTCAGTATTCTTGCCTGGAGAATCCCAGGGACAGAGGAGCCTGGTGGGCTGCCATCCATGAGGTCGCACAGAGTCAGACACAACTGAAGAGACTTAGCAGCAGCAGCAGACTGTTTTCTGATTGGCCAGTGGTGAGGTAACAGGACAGTGTTCTAGGGCTTTTGTGGTTGGCCCAAAGTTATCATCCTCTGCTTGGGTGGGGACCTTAGTTCCTGCTGAAGTGGAAGTCGCTCAGTCGTGTCCGACTCTGTGACCTTACCCTATGGGCTTCAGGCAAGAAATACTGGTGTGGGTTGCCATTTCCTTCTCCAAGGGATCTTCCAGACCCAGGGATCAAACTGGCATCTCCTGTGTCTCCTGCATTGCAGGCAGTTTCTTTACCAACTGAGCCATCTGGGATTATGCTGAAGAACTCAAAGATATTGTTATGCATTGTATTGTTATTGTTATGTATCTCCCTTGAGGAGAAACTAGGATCTTGTTTTACTCTACACTATTGTTTCTCAATGGTTGCTCCTTTGTTTCTGCATTCCCTTCCTTTTCTTTTTCGAAACTCTTTAATATGCCCTTTGATACTCTAGGAATATCCAGGAAGCAGAACTCTTTTCTGCAAGCAAGAAATGGGAGATGCAAAAAGAATTTGTACCCAGGAGAATCCTGTCTGGTTTCAAAGATACACTTCAGAAAAATTGTGTTAGAAATAAAGAACTTCCTGGGCATCCCTTTTGGTAATAATAATGCAGACACTTGCTGGAAAGTGGGAATACTGTGAGTGAAACCTGAATGCATGCATAACTGGGGATACAGCGATTAACTCCATGTCTAGTGAAAGCCAAGAGGTGAGATAAATGATGCAAATGTTTGGTGGCATTTCTGGTCATATATATCTTTTCAGTTTTTATTGGAGAAGAGTTGATACACAATGTTGTGTTAGTTTCTGCTATATAGCAAAATGAATCAGTTATACATATAAACATATTCACTCTTTCTTTAGATTCTTTTCCAATATAGGTCACTACAGAGTATTGAATAGAGTTTGGTGTACTGTAGAGTATGCCTTTTTATTAACTATCTATTTTAGATATTTATCATGTATCTCTTTCATAAAACAATTGTGAAATGAAAATCTCTTCTGCCATATCAATAAACAAGAAATACCACAGTCATCAGCGATTTCTGGCCTACAAAAGCCAACGACGACTCCCCAAACTGCGATCCGACAGATGCTGCCACTGCTGCCTCACCCCCACGGTGATTGCTGACGAGCTGGAGGAATGCAAGAAGCAGCCATCTGTCATTCCTTATGACCGAGGAAACGGGATTTGGCCCCTGACCGTCGAGCCACCTGATGTGAAGAGCTGACTCACTGGAAAAAACCCTGATGCTGGGAAAGACTGAAGGCAGGAAGAGAAGGGGACGACAGAGGACGAGACTGTTGGATGGCATCCCTGACTCAATGGACATGAGTTTGAGCAAACTCCAGGGGATGGTGAAGGACAGGGAAGCCTGGCGTGCCGCAGTCCATGCGGTCACAGAGAGTCAGACACGACTGAGCGACTGGACAACCACAAGCTGACGTACATATAAAAGCAGTGAATTCGGAGAGCCCAAAGTCTTACATTTTCTCATAAACAGAATGCTAAATTCTTCAACTTGATATCTAATCTTTGATGTTCAGACATCCTGCTCCCTTTATTGCACACTTGTGTATACCCTAGCTGCCCATCCCACTTCCTTGGAGCAGTTTTCTCAGAGCTACTGAGATGCTGTCTCCTGGGCGCTCAGAGGGCTAAACATTTCCATCAAATAAAATAACCCTCTGCTTTCAGGTTGTGACTATAATTTTTAGTGAACACAATTTTCCTTCTATTTGGTCAATTCATTTTCATCTCCCCCAGTCCCTTCCCATTAGTGATTACAATACTGTCTGCCTTATTTCTGTTCACTGGCCACTGTTCACAATACATTTTTGTATGTGTATGAAAATGAACAAACTTTCATTTGTTTGTCCACCTTTCCCCAGGTTGCTAGTCTTCTGAACAAAGCTAACTTTCCTTGCCAGCCAACACTTCTCTCTCAAGTATTGGTTTGCAAGCAGTGAGCAGCTGAACCTGAGTTTAGTAACATTAGAATTAAGTCAGTTTGGGTTTTTCAATATAAAGCACTTCTGCAGCCCAAGATAAATACGCCATACTGGAGGTTGGAGGGATGGGAAGGATCTAATGTTTGTTAAGAATCTATAATGGGCCAGCAATTTGCCTACATAGATTATTTAGTCCCTCAAATACTGTCTAGGTAGTTATTATTATAATTATCACAGTTTTTAAAGAATGAAATTGGAACTCAAGAAGATTAAGTGACCTACTTGATCCTGCAGCAGATAACTTGGAAAGCAGGCATTCCCGCCACACCCTCTTGGATTCTATGACCCATCCTATTCCCACTGCCTCCATGAAATGGAGACATACCCAAAGGTGAATTCCACACAGCATACTCTAGTAGGTACTCCAGTCTTTTTCCATTGTTCCTTCAGTTACAGTCTGAACCCATGTGTTAAACACTTGGATTGAAAATAAAGGGCTGAGGAAGGAGAGGTTTGGTACCTTGGGAAAAGCAGGGACAGGAGTAACAAGGAACCTGGCAGAGTGTAGGTGTTTGGTTACCATTGGTTTGTTAAGTGAGATATTTTCAAATGCTGCTTTATTCTTTTTCTTTCACCAAGACACCACCTGGTAGCCACTCGTTGAGATGACAAATAAAACTAGAATATCACTTTGGGATTATGATTCAAGTGCCCTGGCAAGAGTCCTGTGCAGACCTTTAATCCAGTTTTAGCCAAGACAATTCATTTACACTAGAAAGCCAGAGCTTAATGGGCTTCTGGGAGTCAGTGAGGTGGATGTTAAGATTCAGAGGTATGAGGAGGAGATTTGCTCCTTGACGCTTCTTGTGGGAGAGGGAGGAGCCTTCTGCTCTAGATTACTTCCACTGGTTGTAGAACTGCTTTGAACTCTGACCTTAAAACAATTTGTCTTCCTGAACCTAGGGCTCTGACTTCCTTCTGAACCTCCTCTACGTCCTTGAGGAGGAAATGGAGACTCAGAAAGGGGAAGACAGAGCCACACTAAGAGTGGAAGACAACAAAACTCCGGGGCGGAGTAAAATCTCACTTTGAGTGTGCTATGAGGCCAGTCACTGTTCTGATTCCTGAGGGGCTGTAATGGAATCTATGCTGTCTCCAGAGAAGTAGGACCCCAGTGCTGTTGTGTCCTATAAAGCTGTTTTCTAGCCTTTAGAGGCCCTGAGATCTTACTTTTGAAGAGCCCATCTTTCAAATACCAAGCATATTACAATGATCCCAAATCCCATGTTACATTTAATATATATGTAAAAATTTTCAGTTCAGTGGTGAACTTTTCTTGAGAAGACATTTAATTACTCATTTATTCACTTTAATTTTGCAGTTTTCTTTGTGTATTTTAAAGCCTGTATGTTGTATTCCTCAGGCCTTGATTATTTTCATAAGCTCTGCACAAGCTAGAGCTTTTGGTTTTAGGACAGTCCTACAAAATTGAACAAAGGTGTCTCCCTCTAGGCAAATAAATTTTTAAAAATGTTCACCCTTCTTGGGTTAAAAGAAGCCCTTTTTTCTTCCAACCAGGTTTGAGCAGGGGATAGAAGGTAGGCAGAGAGGCTTCAGAGCTAAGAAGCTGCCTTGCTAAGCCAAGGAGAACTGATGTTGGGCCTGAGGTTCTGTCTGGGGTGAGTTTACAGGTTCAAGATGGGGAGGCCTGTGCTTCTCCTGACCTGGACTCCCAACCCCCTTCAGCAGACAATCCCTCCAAAGGATATTCAGGAGGACTAAATTCCTCAGCCCAGCCCCAACTTTCTGATTGATAAGTCTATTTTTCTCTGCCTTTACTGGCTTTGAATAATGAATAAGGTTAAAATCTTTAAGGCTAGACTTTCCACAGGACATGCCCTTGAAAAATCCACAGGCCTGGGGGTTTATTATCTTCCTCATGAGTGTTAAAAACGTAAAAATCAATACAATACACTAAAAAAAAAATGGGGACGGGGACAGGGAAGTCTACTCACTACTCTGTAGTGACCTATATGGGAAAGGACATCATTGTAAAGCAACTGTACTCCAATAAAAATTAATTTTTAAAAAGATGAGGGAGGGGAGGTAAAGTTGAAGACTCTTCCTACTCTAAAGATGACATTATAACAAGAGATGAAACTTTACACAAGAGATGGAACTTCACATGCTAGCTCAGCAAGGACAGATAAATACTTTGCAGATATGAAAGGAGGTGTCACAGAATGCTCCAAGCTCAAATGCTTTTAGGTACCAGGCCTGTAAGGTTAATGTTGGAACCAGCCAATTGTAAAACAACTGGATGTATGGAGCATGGAACAGAGAAAATATGTATTAAAGGTTCAAATGGAAGAAAACAAATGAATGAACATTTTCTTTCCCTAAATTTTTCACTGAGAGACTCAGGGAAGGGGGAAGATATCATCTATCATGTCCTCTTATTCCATATTCAGCAGACATACTTTAGCTTCAAAAAAACATTAAAGAATTCCTTGTGGAAATTATGACTTAGTAGAATGAATTATTTACCCAAAGACTTCGATTAGAAACCAACTACATCTGGGAAAAATAAGAACGTTGTGTAGTTGAAGAATGAACCGCCTAACATTTTTCTTCACTTGGTGCGTACCTAAATAACAATTGTGCAAAGTGACAGGAAATTTGGCATGGAAACATCTTCAACATTTTCATTCAATAGAAATTATTCTTGCTGTTTTTTAAAATCTTATGAAATTTTTCATACAGTCGCAAAAGCAGAGAAAATAATATAAGGAAACCTGAGGTACGCATAAACCAGTTTCAACTAATGTCAACATTTTGCCGTTATTATTATTTCACCAATAGCTAGGTGCTCCCACAGTACACACACACACACACACACACACACACACACACACACACACACACATTTCTCCTTTTCCCTAAAGCAAATTCCAGATATTGCATTATTTCACTATAAGTGCCTCACTATATTGGAGAAGGAGGTGGCAACCCACTCCAGTGTTCTTGCCTGGAGAATTCCAGGGACGGAAGAGCCTGGTGGGCTGACGTCTCTGGGGTCACACAGAGTCGGACACGACTGAAGCGACTTAGCAGCAGCAGCAGCCTCACTATATATGCCACATATCAATATCATATCAGTAAAATATTTTCAATTCTTCAGCATCATGTAATTCCCAACCCGTGTTTGATTTTTCCTGATAATCTAAAAATATATTTTTTTAATGATTGAAGCTCCACATATTGAATTTTATTAACATGTTCTTAGATAGATTTTAACATAGAGAGGTTCTTCCTCTTTTGTTTTCATATCATGTATCTGTTGAAGAAAACATGTCATTTGTTTTGCGAAATTGCTCACATTCTGGATTTGGCTGATGCTGACTTCATGGTACCATTTGACATCTTCCTCTACGCGCTCTCATGCTTGTTATGTGTGTGTGTGTTAGTAGCTCACTTACCTGAGGTTAAATGTAGAGCAGAAGTCAGCAAACTGTGGGCCAAAACACAGGCCAGCTGCCTGTTTTTGTAAATAACTTTGTTTTTTGGAACACAGCCACGCTCGTCTATTTAGGTCTTGTCTATGACTGCCCTATCGTAGAGCTGAATAGTAGAGTTGAATAGCTGTCACAGAGACCATACTGTCTGCAAAGCTGAAAATGTCTAGTATCTGGCCCTGCAGGAAAGCGTTTTGTTAATTTCTGACCTAGAGGCTTGAATAAATGCAATGAATTCTCTGAATCCAAACACATTCCTTTGTACCCACAACCCACTGTGTGGCAGCAATCCTAGCCCCTCATGGCGATCAGGACCCACTGTGTCACCCAGCACAGTAAACCTTCTATTTACCGGATGGGTCACGTGCACACGGAGCCCAAAGTGGTGAGGTGGCGGCCACAGCCTCCGATGCAGAAAGCTGTGCACAGGCACGTCACGGGAGGGGAACCCCCACTCTTGGGGGAATCGGGACCTCTCACAGCAGAACTTCGGGCTGCGAGGACAAAAGCACCGTAATCCGCTTGAATCACTAGAAGGACCAAAGTCAAACCCAGTTTCATCCACTGCCACCTGGATCCATCTAGTCAAACTATTGAGGAACCATGAGACTATGACAGGATAGAAGCCACGGTAATGTAATGTTTAAATGAAGGAAAAGTTATCAGCAGAGCCGCAGGCCACCAGGATCCTCTGACCAGGGGATTCTGCAGGCAAGAATATTGGAGTGAGGTGCCATGCCCTCCTCCAGGGGAATCTTCCCTGGAGGGACCCAGGGACTGGATCCACATCACTCAGGTCTCCTGCATTGGCTGGCAGGTTCTTTACCACTAGAGCGACCTGGGAAGCCCAGCAACAGAGTCAAATGCTGCCAGAAGATAGAATAAAATAAGGTCTGCATCAAAGAGTCAGTTTTCTGCCTAAGTGCCTTCAAAGATTCACTTTTCCCTACAGAGAAATAGTCATGAACATGATATAAAAATGGGACACATGAAGTTTCTTAAAGAGCAGGAACTTACTACCAGGAGTGATCACTCAAGCACTGGCAGACTAAGAGTGTAGAGGGGAACAGGACGATAGCCAGAAAGTAAGAAATGGAGGAAGCAAACCACAGCTCCTCCTTGAACTGGGAAACCTATGACGTTTCCAGGACCAGAGAGCTTGCAGGAGGAGTTCTGAGAGCCTGGAATTTAGACTTCTTAGAGGAAGCTCTGCAAAGCCGGCACACAGACCACCAAGGAAGGAGAATCCAGCAGCGGCTTGGACTAATTATCACGGAATTTCAAGGCTCATCTGGTGAAGGACCAGCAGGGCTGGTTCACTCACTGTTAAAGGGGTTACTACCCAGCAGCTGCTGGAACCCAAGGGGCATGGAAGGGCTGAAGCCAACTGTCCGTGACTCTTCAGAAACATCAACTTTCTGCTTCTTTCACATTCTAGCTCTTTCTAGTGCCTCCTATTGGTAAAACCTAGTAGGAAAGCCGCTGGGATTCTAAACTGCTTTAGTCGTTCTAAACCTGCCATGTACGCTTGCAACTCCACGCATCTGTGTAGCTGCTGCCTCCGCCTGAAATGTCCACGGATGCCCCAGCCCCTTTACCCACTCCAGCTGACAAGCTAATCCCATCCCTTACTTGTCCCTGGCCTGAGGCTCTCCATCCTAGCCTTGGGCATCCCTCTACAAAACTCACTACACTGCAGCTGCTTCTCTAGTGGGACTTGACGCTGCTGATGGGGCGCACTGTGTCTCACTCATGTCCACACACCCAGTGTCAAGTTGAGTGGCTGGAACATAATCATCAAATGTGGCTGCTAAGTTACAAGTCTCTTGGACTGCAAGGAGATCAAACCAGTCCATCCTAAAGGAAATGAGTCCTGAATATTCATTGGAAGGACTGAGGCTGAAGCTGAAGTTCCAATACTTTGTCCACCTGATGCAAAGAGCTGACTTATTGGAAAAGAACTTGACTCCGGGAGAGATTGAAGGCAGGAAAAGAAGGGGATGATAGTGGATGAGATGGTTGGGTGGCATCACCGACTCAATGAACATGAGTTTGAACAAGCTCTGGGAGATGTTGAAAGACAGGGAAGCACAGCATGTTGCAGTTCATAGGGCTGCAAAGAGTCAGAGACTGAACAACAACAAAGTTACAGGGGGGGAGTGGAGATGATAAGCCTGAGATTAAGTTATGAAGGGACATCTATGCCCAGCTTTGAAACTCAGATTGCATTTGGTCAGTACTGGGTGTCCACTGAAAAAAAAATACACAACCTAAAACTTGAGAAGTATATTTTATTTGGCAGACTTCTGAGGACTTAAGTCCAGAAGGCATCCTCTCGGGTAGCTCTGAGGGGCTGCTCCAAAGAGGTAAGGGAAGAGCCAGAATGTAAAGGAGATTTTGCAAAAGCAAAAACACAGTAACATAAAAAGGTTACTGTTAATTAAATAAGGCATCTCAAGTTAATGAATATAGTGCATTTCTGTGTATGGGAGGATGCAAGAGACTGGGCTCAGGCTCACTGAAGTTATTCCTTTGAGGCGCACCTTAACTACTAGGGCCAGTACCCTGCCTTCCTTCACCCTTCTTCCCCCCAGGGTTCAGTCTGGGGTGTCTGAAGTGGCTGCTGGCTTGATGGCCGTAGCATCCTTTGTTTACTGATGTGGCAGGCGACAGTCTTTGGTACTCCTACTTGAAAATGCTTTTGGCAGCGTGGTGGAAACTGGCCCTCGTCTAAGTCAGATGGAGTGGACCAGGGCAGACGGGGAGCATGAAAGGTCTTCAGAGGCCAGTGCTACAGGGTGAGCAGAGGCTTTGGGATGGAGCAGGGGAACCACAGTGGGAAAGAGAGAAGATACGAATATCCCAGAGACAGAATCTTCAAGACTGAACACTTGTTTAGATGGGGAGAAGGCGCAAAAATAACCCTCAGATTTTACATTTAGGCTTCTGGAAGGTTGATGGCCCTGTTTTCAGATAGGAGAAGAGAACAAAAGATCTCATTGTGAGTGAGGGAAAGTTGGGTTTGATTTCATTCATGTGGTGCTTCACTTACCAATAGGAAGAGCCGAGATTTTAGCCCCTCTCAGTTCATGTTAAACTGTATAGGTTACTAAGTCTTAAACTCTGATATTCACAACATCTCTAATGGCAAAAAAAAACCAAGTCCTTGTTGTGCGTACTCTTTCTCTCTCCCTTCATTTAATACTGAATGAACAATGCCTGTCTCTAGCCACTTGTTCATGATCATTTGACCAGACAGTGGAAAGAGATGTCATAGTGAGGACAGAACAATTACCAGAAGCAGGGAGGGCTAGGAACAGAGGAAGTGGTAGGAAATCATGGGTGAAGCAGGAATGAAAATAGGTGCCAACTCTCTGGATCCCAGAACCAGCAACCGGGCATCCAAGCCAAACTGGTGGTACCATAAGAAGGGCTGAACAACAGTCGTCTGCTGTCTTCAAACTGCTGATGTGAGTGAGCCGCAGTCAGAAAAAAGGATTTTTTTTCCTTTTGGTCGTGGCACTAGTTTGTCAGATCTCAGTTCCCAGACCAGGAATTGAACCTGAGCCCTGGCAATCTAGAAAAAGCTCAAAATCCTAATCACTAAGCCACCAAGGAACTTCCCAGAATTGCCTTTTCTTTTCTGCTTTCCCATCTCCTGCCTGGGAGACCTGTATCCATCCTACCCACAGCAAAATGTCCAAGGTACCTGGGTCTCTGATTAAAAAGTATTCTTTATTTTTTTGTAGGTTAAAAAAAATGTTATATCAGTAATAAATGTTCACTTTAGGGGGGAAAAAACTATAAAATACAGTAAGGGAAAATAATAATCTCATCACCACCTTGTCTTGTCAAATAAGTACTGTTGATATTTGGTCTTTTATTAGACATGATACATTCTTTGTATATGTGTGAATATATGCATTCACACATTATTTCATAATGTTTCCCAGATTTGAGGTGGAAAAAAATAATAGGCAGTCTTCTAAAGTGACTAATGGATGTTTTTCAGTCCTAGTGCACGATCTGGAATCTGAGTCCCCTGCTGACCTCAGCAACCCTCCTAGCTGAAGTCTTGGCATAACCAGGTCAGCTGCCTGCAGACTCTGCGGTACTGCATGCAACTCGAATGGAGTGAATCTCTCTTCCATGGCAGATATTTTCAGCCAAGGGAGTCCTAAATGCCAACCAGAATGCTCCAAATTCCTGGGTCTATTTCAGGCTCTAAGTGTGCTCTGAATGGGGAGGACTACAAGGGTTATCCATTTCTTTTGTTGGGGGGTGGGAGGGACAGGGATAAGAAGGAAGAACTCTTATTTGGCAAATGTCCACTATGCGCCAGTCAGGCATTGCTGGGTGAAGCATCTTGTATATCAAAGGTTCAGGGGACCCAGGGGAGAGGCCTCTGCCTGCACCTTGTTTGAAGACTGGAACATCAGACTTTGGAGAGAGGTCCTTCACTAAGAGGGCTTCCCTGGTGGCTCAGTGGTAAAGAATCCAGCCACCAATGCAGGAGACGCAGGTTCAGTCCCTGGGTCGGGAAGATCCCCTGGAGCAGGAAATGGCCACCCACTCCAGTACCCTCGCTGGGAAATTCCATGGACAGAGTAGGGTGGAGGCTACAGTTCAGGGGGCTGCAGAAGAGTCAGACACGACTTAGGGACTACACAACCACAAACCCTTCACTCAGAGCTTTTCAGAAATACCTGATAAGTAGAGACAAGCCAGGGATTTCAAAACCATCCCCTTGAGAACAGCTGCGGGTGGCGGTGACGCTGTGGTCACTTCGTAATGCTGGGCTGGTAATGTCAGCAGAGCGAGAACCACGCGAGAAGTTTCCTTCTGCCTTCCCGCAGATGAGCAGCAGGTGGCAGCAGAGCACAACTCAAATCAGAAGGGCTGTTGGCAGAATCTGGGAAAGCCCGGAGTTGGAACCATCATATATATATATATTATTGTTTGCTGCTTTTTTCGCCTCATAGATAACTTTATGAGGCCCACTGCAGTTGTCTTGCCATGAATGTCTCCTAACTCTTTCAAGATTTGGAGTCCGGGGATCCTATGTCTTCATCCACCACTATTCTAGTTTTCACATTCCAAGATGAATCTTTCCCATGAGAATCACACTATTTGACAACCTGTTTTTGATCTTTCTATATCTTTAGCTCTGGACTCTTTTTTTTTTAAACTCAACCACTTACTAGCTTTTAATTGGAAAAGTTACATTTATTTTCTCATTGGGGATTTTACCATTACAAGGATTATGATAAGAACAGAGATAAATCACCAGCACACCACCAGCCACATGGGAAGCTATCAGTAAATGCCTGCTACAATGCTCTAGTCAAGACCACAGAGAGGCAAGGTAAGTAAAGAGATCAACTATTACAGGGAGAGGTGTCATTTAAAATAGTTTAAAAGAGTTAGAGAAAATGATTCTAAACCAGTATTTTCCTTGTTATTTTTAACCCTGTTGTGCAATGCAAGCATGTCAATACATCAAGCTGTCTTGATCAATGACATCCAATGAGAGTTGACTTCCCTGGTGGCCCACACAGCAAAGAATCTGCCTACCATGCTGGAGACTCAGGTTCTATCCCTGGCTTTGGAAGATCCCCTGGAGAAGGAAATGGAAACCCACTCCAGTATTCTTGCCTGGAGAATTCCATGGATGGAGGAACCTGGCAGACTACAGTCCATACAGCCCATGGGGTCACAAAGAGTCAGACATGACAGAACGACTAACACTAGCTCTAGCAATGAGATGTGGACCATAAGGAAAGCTGAGCGCTGAAGAACTGATGCTTTTAAACTGCGCTGTTGGAGAAGACTCTTGAGAGTCCCTTGGGCTGCAAGGAGACCCAACCAGTCCATCCTAAATGAAATCAACCCTGGATATTAATTGGAAGGACTGATGCTGAAGCGGAAGCTCCAATATTTTGGCCACTTGACACTAAGAGTGAAGTAATTTGAAAAGACCCTGATGCTGGGAAAGACTGAAGGCAGGAGGAGAAGGGGACACAGAGGGTGAGATGGTCGGATGGCATCACCGACTCAATGGACATGGGTTTGAGCAAACTCCTGGAGATAGTGAAGGACAGGGAAGCATGGCATACTGTCGTCCATGGGGTAGCAAAGAGCTGGACACGACTGAGTGACTGAACAAATGACATTCAATGAAAAGTTACCAAAGACTTACTGGGTAACACATACTATCATAGACCCTGAAGGTACAAACACAAGACATTTGATTTGTTTCTATTTTCTTGAAGATTTTATGTTGAAGTTTGGGTCTGTAGGGGTTTTTTTTTTTTTTTTCTTTTGCAATGTCTTTTGTTTCAGTAGTGGGGCATTTTTAGCCTCATAAAAATAAGTCAGCAAATATTGCTTCCTCTTTTTAATTTTGGAAGAGACTGTGCAGAATTGGTATTATGTCTTTCTTTAAGTTGGCAGAATTCATCAGTGGAAACATCTGGGCCTAGGGTTTTCTTTTGGGGACATTTTTAATGACAAATTCCATTTCTTTAGTAGAAACAGAACTGGTCAGGTTAACTATTTCTTTTTGACTAATTAAGTAATTTGTGTTTTTCAAGGAACTGGTCAAATTTATGTAAGCTGTTTAGTTCAGTTCAGTTCAGTCGCTCAGTCGTGTCTGACTCTGTGACCCCATGGACTGCAGCATGCCAGGCCTCCCTGTCCATCACCAACTCCCGGAGTTTACTCAAACTCATGTCCATTGAATCGGTGATGCCATCCAACCATCTTATCTTCTGTCATCCCCTTCTCCTCCCGCCTTCAATCTTTCCCAGCATCAGGGTCTTTTCCAGTGAATCAGTTCTTCGCATCAGGTGGCCAAAGTATTGGAATTTCAGCTTCAACATCAGTCCTTCCAATGAATATTCAGGACTGATTTCCTTCAGGATCTGCCGGGAGCTGTCAGGATACCCCCTCACTAGGATGACAAAGTCAGGAGACTGAGAAGGAAACTGCAAAGCGGATTTTCCTTCAGGGCATCCTGAGGCAAGGCCCCTCCTGGTATTTTTCTTGGGAAGTTCTGTTTATGCTCTGAACATTAGCTCATCTCAGTAGGTCAGTCCCAGTTAGAAATAATTCATCCTGAGATAATTCCTTCACACCTTATTTCCCCCAGGGGATTGGGGAAGGCTGAGTCCCTTCCCTGGGGACAAAGGAGGAATAAGGGACATTTAAATAGATTACTTCACCTCCTACTCTTTACTGGGGAGTTTCTTTCTACTTTGATTGATGTACTTATCCAAAGTATGCTGGAGACAATCAAATGGTAAACATACTAATGTTAAATCTAATTATGCAGAAATCCAACTTTTGCAAGGAAAAATGAGCTTAAGGTTAAAGTTGTTGATGATAGGCAGAAAACAAGATTGTATAGAATAACATGTGATGTAATGGGTGTGTTTCTTGGGTATAAAAACTGTAAACCAACGACAATAAACGGAGAGACTGCTCCATCACCACATCAACTCAGCTCAGTTCTTCCGCCGATGCCACTGATCCCTCAAGACCCCCGGACACGCCGAGGCTGGACCCCGGCAAGGATGGACTGGCTGGGTCTCCTTGCAGTCCAAGGGACTCTCAAGAGTCTTCTCCAACACCACAGTTCAAAAGCATCAAATCTTCAGCACTCAGCTTTCTTTATGGTCCAACTCTCACATCCATACATGACGACTGGAAAAACCACAGCTTTGACTAGACAGACCTTTGTTAGCACAGTAATGTCTCTGGTTTTTAATATGTCATCTAGGTTGGTCATAGCTTTTCTTCCAAGGGAAAGCTTTTATTTTTGTGGCTGCAGTCAACATCTGCAGTGATTTGGGAGCCCAAAAAAATAAGGTCTGTCACTGTTTCCACTGTTTCCCCATCTATTTGCCATGAAGTGATGGGACCAGATGCTATGATCTTAGTTTTCATAATGTTGAGTTTTAAGCCAGATTTTTCACCATCCTCTTTCACTTTCATCAAGAGGCTCTTTAGTTCTTCTTCGCTTTCTGCCATAAGGGTGGTGTCATCTGCGTATCTGAGGTTATTGATATTTCTCCTGGAAATCGTGATTCCAGCTTGTGCTTCATCCAGCCCAGCATTTCTTATGATGTACTCTGCATATAAGTTAAATAAGCAGGGTGCCAATATACAGCCTCAATGTACTCCTTTCCCAATTTGGAAACAGTCTATTTTTCCATGTCCAGTTCTAACTGTTGCTTCTTGACCTGCATATAGATTTCTCAAGAGGCAGGTCAGGTGGTCTGGTATTCCCATCTCTTGAAGAATTTGCCACAGTTTGTTGTGATCCACACAGTCAAAGGCTTTGGCATAGTCAATAAAACAGAAGTAGATGTTTTTCTGGAACTCTCTTGCTTTTTGATGATCCAACGAATGTTGGCAATTTGATCTCTGGTTCCTCTGCCTTTTCTAAACCCAGCTTGAACATCTGGAAGTTCATGGTTAATATATTGTTGAAGCCTGGCTTGGAGAATTTTGAGCATTACTTTGCTAGCATGTGAGATGAGTGCAATTATGTGGTAGTTTGAACATTCTTTGACTTTGCCTTTCTTTGAGATTGGAATAAAGACTTATGGAATTTTCCAGTCCTGTGGCCATTGCCGAGTTTTCCAAATTTGCTGGTATATTGAGTGCAGCACTTTCACAACATCATCTTTTAGGATCTCAAATTCTCAACTGGAATTCCATGACCTCCACTAGCTTTGTTCACAGTTACTCTCTAAATTTTGTTTGAATTGTGCCTTTGAGCTATTAAGCAGAGACCATGATGGGCAGAAAATAACACCAAGAAAAAGACTGACTTTGAAAAGTGCCTGTCTTGATATGTGATGAGGATTCCAATGATGCTAAAATAATGGTTAGGCTTCTAGCAGTTCAAGATGTATGTACTGAGGAGACAAAATGATGGGTGTATATTGTTTCATGCACTGTTTTAGGCATTAAGGATATAGAATTTTTTTAAAAAAAATTCTATACCTGTATAAGCTTATATTCTAATGAACTATCCAGGCTATAACAAGTAAGCAAAATAAATATTAGTAAAACTTTAAAGGCTGATTTTATTTTTAAAAAAAGAAAAATGACTTGAAAAGGTGTAGCTTAGATGGTTTGGTTTTGGATGGTCTCTCTGAGCAGAGGAAATCAGTCTGAGCATAGACCTTCCAGAAGTGAGGCGGTAACCCCTGAACAGGGCAGAGCATTTTGGGTTGACATTGACAGATTGTCGATGTTCTGATAGCATGCCTCTAATGTGTCCTTACCCAGGTTAATTTATCTGACCTCTCCATCTTGATGTATCTTCCTTATTTGTGTTCCTCTTTAGCTTTCTTTAGGAAGAGCAAAAAATACTAGTGCAGCTTGCTTTGACATGTATACATTATTGCCGTGCTGGAAGAAATACAACCTTTTTTTTTTTAACAAAGACACTAACTACAAAGATACGTCTTTCCTGAAGGGAGGATAGAAACATCTCCCTGCCTTTCCTCATCCATGCTGCCCTCTTATCCAGGCTTCTCTTTGCCCCAGAAGGCTGAGATGTACGACTGCCTCAGCGGGGCTCCAAGCTCTCTTTCTCGGGTTGGGTGTGGCTGGTTGAAACTCTTGGAGGAGAGTGGAGGGAGGTGAGGAGATCGGTGCTGAGGTGGCTATCCCCCGGCCCCCTCCCTGGTAGCTGCTGCAAGGCCTCAGCTTTCTGTGTGCCTCAGTGACCCCACTGCTCCTCTCAGAGCAGCTAATTCCCCCGTCTGTCTGTCTGACTCTCTCTCACACGGTCTCTGGTGGGAGCTCCATCCCCTCAGCTCTTGGGACTCAGGATGGTAACAGTTTGGCTGTTACTTTCTTGACATTCTTTTGAAAAAGGAGACCAACATCTGAGAGGAATGGATGGGTTGGAATGGATCGATTATGGGTGGCCTGTTCCGCCATCTCTTGTCAGCCCCTCCCCGGAGGACCTGAGGAGCCTCAGCTCACTAACCAAGTCCTCATGAGGGGCGCCTGCGTCCTTGGAGCGCGCGGTGGGGACTGTACTCTGGGAATGAAAATGGCCATGCAGCATGATGCCGTGGAATTGGTTTCCTGACTTCAAAATAGATATGGGAAAAATAGATACGGGTGTGGGAGAGACCAGGAGACAGCCTTTAATAAAAGCAGTGTGGTAGTGTATGTTCCAAGTTGTTTCAGTCACGTCTGACTCTTTGTGACCCTATGGCCCATGGCCTGCCAGGTCCTCTGTCCATGGAGATTCTCCAGGCAAGAATACGGGAGTAGCTTGCTGTTTCCTCCTCCAGCAGATCTTCATGACCCAGGGATCAAACCCACGTCTCTTACGTCTCCTGCATTGGCAGGTGGCTTCTTTACCATTAGTGCCATCTGGGAAGCCTAATAAAAGCAGTAAAATGATACAAACGCTACTGTAAGCCCAAACGGCAAGTTAGTCTGCGTGTTTAATGGTATCTGTGAACTAGAAAATGAGGAGAGAAGATAGCTAGGAAATAAAGAACAAAAGAATGAAGATTGAAGCAAGACAGACTATGACTTGGTCAACAAATTTGGGGTGAAAGATGTCCATATTTCATGAAGTCATCTACATGCTTGAGGGTCTAGGGTGATATCTGTCACTTTAAAGGAGACCATAGGTTTCCTGGAGATTCTTGGGGATCTAAGAATGGCCCAATTTTGATGTTTGTCTTTGCTCCCCTACTCTTGGAAGGCTGTTTTCTCGTGTGTTTCATAATTTTGGATTGTGATTTCATGTTTGGCTGATTTAAATCTATGCAATCCCATGGAGTCTGTGTTGAAGACGGTACCTCTTGAGTAGGTTTGAATTTGATTTTGGTGAGAATATTACACAGGACCACATGTATATTAGGGGCTTCCCAGGTGGTGCTAGTGGTAAAGAACTTGCCTGCCAATACAGGAGACATAAGAGACATAATTCGATCCCTGAATCAGGAAGATCCCCTGGAGGAGGGCATGGTAACCCACTTCAGTGCTCTTGCCTGGAGAATCCCACAGTCAGGGAAGCCTGACAGGCTACAGTCCATAAGGTCCCAAAGAGTCAGACACGACTGAAGTGACTTAGCATGCACACACATGTATGTTAACGTCTTGACTTGTTGGTTCCAGACCTTGCAAAGGGTGGCAATTTATTTCCCAAACTTGTGCAATGACAGAACTCTAGTTATAAATTGTCAGGGAAAATGGCTTTCCCACTCAGATCTCAGGACAAATAGATAAGGTTACTGTTATTTTCCCATTGGTGATAGCAAGATTTTATCTAATAATTTGACTAGGGGTTGAGTCCTTCAAGGAACCTGAACTTAATTCTAAATATATATCTCCCAAAGGCCTGATTGCTGGGAAAGATTGAGGGCAGGAGGAGAAGGGCAAGAGGATGAGATGGCTGGATGGCATCACCGACTCAATGGACATGAGTTTGGGCAAGCTCTGGGAGTTGGTGATGGACAGGGAGGCCTGGCGTGTTGCAGTCCATGGGGTCACTAAGAGTCAGACATGACTGAGCAACTGAACTGAACTGAATAGAAAGAAAGAAAGAAAGTAAAGTCGCTCAGTCGTGTCAGACTCTTTGCGACCTCATGGACTGTAGCCTACCAGGTTCCTCCATCCATGGACTTTTCCAGGCAAGAGTACTGGAGTGGGTTGCCATTTCCTTCTCCAGATCTTCCCGATGCAGGGATTGAACCCGGGTCTCCTGCATTGTAGGCAGACGCTTTACCATCTGAGCCACCAACTGAATAAAGGCCTGGTATCTCATTTGTCCCTAAGATGCTACTGAAGCACAAGGTCCTGTGTTTCTTAGACCAGCAAATAGCACAGGAAATCAGCAACAGAAGTTCAGGGGCTTATGGCTCTGGTTTTCAGTTCCTATTTGCTTTAAGCCCATGAAAATATGCTTTCATTTTTGTGGGGTTAGTTACACATTTTAAAAGATGCTTATCATAGTTAATGAGCATTTCTAGTTTGTTTGTTTTTTTCAATAAGAGAAACTTTCAACTTATTTCACCCACCCTAATGGTGGGAGGCACGATCTCTTTCTGTATGATTTATACAATAATCTCTAATGTTAACCCTCTAAGCTATGACTCTTTGCATACAGCCCTTTATCCCCACCAACAAAGCATGACTCTTTCGGATGATGTCCGGGCTTCCCAGACTCTGGTTTTGGCCACAGTCTCATTTTTTTTTTTTTTAATTTAGAAAGTCAAATCTGAAATGTAACCTCTTCATCTGAGCAATATATATCTTTCTGATTCCCTGGACTAGTGAACTTTAGGCATGACTTAGATTGAATAAGTACATGGCTGTGGAATAAGGAATTCAGGAAATTACTGGGAAGAAAAGGTATGTTAGGTTCACAGTATGCTGGCTAATAAGATTATTATTTTTATTATTATTATATTACTGTATAGAGAAGTATTTGTATTTGTATAGAGAATTATTATTGTATAGAGAAGCTCTATACATTTAGCAAAAACAAGACCGGGAGCTGACTGTGGCTCAGATCATGAACTAAACCACTATCACCACCACAAATCCACCACCTAGAGTCAATAATCGTTTGCATTTTTCTACATTTTAAATGATATGTATGCCTAAGGAGATTATATACATGTATGCATACCTATATATGCAATCATTTGAAAGTAAGTTGTAGTCATTTTGACATTTCATCCTTAAAGTGTCAATATACCTCTTCTGAGAGTGAAGACATTTTCCTACATAACTTAAGAACAGTGAACAGTGATTCCCAGATATTATCTAATTTCCAGTCCATTTGTGAATGTCCAGGTGTGTATTATAGTTTTATCTCCACCTTTAACAGTTCTAAGTAGAGGAACACCCTTGGTTCATATTGGATGTTTTTAGTATAGCAAAGCTTTGGAAGAAAGGAATGACTATATCATTATTTGACTAAAAAAAAAAAACTCTTGGGAAAAAAAAGAATATAATCTAAATATTTTGCATTTTTCAATATTCTGAGAATATTAAAGCTTCAAGAGTCACTTCATCAACCTCAGTTTTTCAAATCTAATACAAAGCTTCCAAACTCAACAAATTTGTGTATGCTATAATCTTTGCTACTTAGAATTTTAGTTAGTCCCAACTGTACGTAAACTTTTTAATCTTTGCAGAATTGGTGTTATTATACAAAATGAATAGTTATACTTTCCATCTAGGGTTTAAAAACTACCTACACTCGTCACTTTAGACAGAGGGCATGGGCACTAAATTGGCCTCTCTATTTCCCAGCCATGAGTCATAATACTCACCTAGTTAGCCAGTTCCTAAGGCAGATAAAGAGGTGCAAGTGAGCTGTCTAGAAAGCTGATGCATTCCCCAGCTGGAACAAAGCAGACAACACGAACTTACAAAATCACCGTCTTAGCCTGATTCACATTCAGAGCTACATTTTAGCTCCAGCTAACATTTTGCCATTACTATAAAGCCAAAGGCTTCATTTTTCAATTTGTAAATTCCTTGGCATATGCCTCCTGATGGCTAAGATGAAAGCCTTTTGCTGGGTAAGATTTCAAAAGTTATGATCATAATACATAGGATATACAAGGATATATAATACATTAGCTATTTGAAATAAGATTAACATTACATGTCTGTAAGGAATTTTTATTTTTAGACAACTAAGTTTCTCCTATGTAATTTTTTAGAGTCATATATTTTTCCAGGTTTAAGTGTGCATATTTCTGATGAAGTTAAGGGTAAAATGGCTGACCTGAATGTCTATACAGGTACTATACTGCATGAATGTCTTCTTTCCAGGCCTGATTATTCTAAATATGCTCTCTCTTCTGCTATGCTATACTCCCTATAACACCTCTGCTAATGCCCTTATTCCCCAGCAGGCCTGGCCTATACATCTGATGGAGCTATTCAATCCAGCTGTACGTCTCAGCTGGGAGCAGTTTCTCTGCTCAGTTTTCATGACCAGAGCAGGCAGGGCAGAGCGCCTTGTAGCAGACGGTGCTGAGCACATGTTGTCAAAGTTACTGAAAGGAGACTATTTAGGGAATTTGAGGCAGTCAATTTGCTGCAAGGACTCTAACGGGCCAGTTGCCCTGGAGAAATTAATGGACATTTCTCACTTCAAGTGCCCTCAACTGCAGACCCACACCTCCCAACTTAGAGTAACTGCCTGCTGTGCACCTCTCTTCCACTTCACCAAGCTTTCATTTCCTTTCAGCATTTTCCTATTTAAATAACCTCCTTTGTTAGATACGGTCATCCTTTCACTTGACGTCTCAATGATATTAGGGTAAAAGGTGTGATATGCTATGCGTAAGTGGCATAGAGGGCTTTAGTGTGCACAGCACTCAAAGTGACCTACTTTTAAGCCTTGTCCCATCCCTGCCCCAGGGAAGAAGCAACCAGTAATTCTTTTCACACTGATTCCCAATGATTGTA
This sequence comes from Antilocapra americana, assembly GCA_007570785.1. Lineage (NCBI taxonomy): Eukaryota > Metazoa > Chordata > Mammalia > Artiodactyla > Antilocapridae > Antilocapra > Antilocapra americana. Next base: position 3,466,240 of record ML661344.1, on the reverse strand, counting down.
TCCATGGTGGGCACATAGCTAAATGCAACATGCATACAAGCGCAAAGGACTGCCTAATAGGACTGCTGGAAACCAGTGAACCAGTCAACTCTCTGGCTCTGTGATTCAGACTGTGGAATACAGAGAAGAGCCTGACTTTACACGTATTCAGAAAAAGAGGTGTCTGAAAGACAACCTGCTCCAGTGTTAGGCCAAAGATCATGAAATTAGCATCCCCAGGAGCTGCCTTGGTCTCTGACAGGCTCCCAGTTCCAGCACCAGTGCCCATCTCAAGCAGAAGTAGTTGACTGGAGAGGTGGTTGCTCATGGATCATCAGTGGGGAATAAAAAGAGGCAGGCTGAGAGCCCAGGGACTCAGTCCTCAGGTAACTAAGAGTGTCATTTTTCAAAATGAAGTCTAAAGTATCCCCATTCTTTCGAGCAGCATCGATTTTGCAAAGATGAAAGATTTTACACTCAGTTGGAGCAAACTAAAGAAATAAGTAGAAAAGGTTCTTTCTTTTTTAACTCGGAGGATACTTGCTCCGCACCGTTGTTAGTTTCTGCTATACAACAACGTGAGTCTGCTGTATGTGTGAATTTACCTCCTCCCTCGTGAGCCTCCCTCCCACTGCCCCCATCCCGCCTTTCTAGGTCATCACAGAACTCCAGGCTGAGCTCCCTGTGCTACACAGCAACTCCCCATTGCCTGTCTATTTTATATATGGTAGTGTAAATATGTCAGTGCTCCTCCCTGAATTCTTCCCACCTTCTCCTTCCCCTCACTCCATGTCTACAAGTCTGTTTTCTATATCTGCATCTCTATTTCTGCCCTGAAAATAGGTTCATTAGTACCATTTTTCTAGATTCCATATATATGCACTGACATAAAATATTTGTTTTACTCTTTCTGACATACTTCACTCATATGACGGACTCTAGGTTCATCCACCTCACTACAAACGACCCTGAAAGATTCTTACATATAAAAACTTCTTGAGTATCGGAGATTTACATTAAGTCTGAAATAGTAAGGTTTATAAAGTTATTCTTTTGCAGTATACAAATGGAATAACTGGAAAACATGCCATAGAAGATCTATCTGGCTAAGGTTATTTCCTTTTAAAATGAATGCGTGTTTCCTTAAATTTACATAACTATTCTTTGAAATCAAAGAGCTTCTCCCATTCAGATATAAAACACTTTGAAGTAATCAGATGGGGTCCAAAACCACATAAAGCATTCTATAAAGCGGAAGTGGGGATTCTGTTTTGAACAGGAATACTAGAGAGTCTAGAACAAATACCCACCTACAAGACATCTAATGCTGGGCAAAAAATTAATGAAATTCTCAAGGTATAAAAGGGTTTCCCAGGCGGCACTAGTAGTTAAAAAAAAAACCTGCCTGCCAATGCAGGAGACATATATACATACATGGGCTTCCCTGGTGGCTCAACTACTAATAAACACACTTGCCAATGCAGGAAACACAGGTTCGATCCCTGGATCAGGAAGATCCCCTGGAGAAGAAAATGGCAATCCACTCCAGTATTCTTGCCTGGAAAATTCCATGGACATAGGAGCCAAGTGGACTTCACAAAGAGTCAGACACGACTGAGGGCACACTTGTGCACACACACACACCCAACCCTCACATCGAAAAAGCTCAGTGAATACCAACCTGGACAAGTGAAAAAGAAAGCACATCTAGACACATAATAGTTAGACTTCTAAAAACAAAAGATAAAGAGAACAGTCTTAAAAGCAAGCAAACAAACAAAAAGACATATTACTTTAAGAGAAATAACAGTTTAAATGATGGCTAACCTCTCAACACCCACGTATAGCAGAAGACAGCAAAATGACAACTTACAAAGATGGAAAATATTGCCAACTTAGAATTCAATAGTCAGAAAAAATATCTACCAAATTAAAGATAAAATATAGATCTTCCCAAACAATGCCTCAGAGAATTTGTCACAATTGATCCACAGTACAATGAAGTTCTTTAGGATGAAGGAAAATTATCCCAGATGGAAACAGAAAGAAAAAATAAATAATAAACAAGCATTACAAAGAGGAAATTTAAAAGACTGGGCACTGCCTAAAGCATCAATATAACAATATTTTAGATGGTTATGAAATACACAGAAATAAAATATGTGATGAAATAGCAAAAATGGTAGGAGAGGGATTTGTAAATCATTACACATTAAAGAAGTACAAACTAAAACTGTAAGAAACCATTACACAACCATCAGAATGGCTAAAATTAAAAAGCTGATGATATCAATGTTGACTAGGAATTGGTATATGAAGCAACGAAAGAGCAATGTAAATTAGTCCAACCATTATTTGGCAGTATGTTATCTATTTTACTCAGGTATTTACTCAGGGGAAAATGAGTGAAAATTCATTAAGCTTACAGTGAAGATGTGTATTTTTCAGTACATAAATCATATTTAAATTATGAAAATTTAGATCACATATATGAAAAAAATGATTAGAAAGTAATAAAATTATAACAACTCAATAGAAAATTAGGCAATGAATAGGAAGGTAGAGAAAAACAAATGGCTTATAAACATGAAAATATGGTCAATTTCATTCATCAAGTTAAAATTAAAATAGCAAAAAGGTACTTCAGACAGTTACAGTTAGTTTCTTACACTTGTAACCAAGAGTCCTAACAGTATATTTGAAAAAGTATGCCAAGATATAATTATGCATAAGGATGCTCACTTCAAGGACTTCCCTGGTAGTCCAGTGATTGAGAGTCTGCCTTGTAATGCAGGGGTGCAGGTTCAACCCCTGGTTGGGGGACTAAGATCCCACATGCCATGGAGCAACTAAGACCCAACACAGCCAGATAAATAAGTCTTTTTTTTTTTTTTTAAAGAAAAAGAATGTTCACTTCAATGTTGCCCCCAAAAGTAAAACAACCTAAATGTTTGCCAATTTTGAACTGTTTACTTAAATAATTGTATTTTGATATAATGGAATATTACACAAACATTAAAATAATGAAGTATGTTTGAGCTTATACAGTATAATAATAACAGGTTATTTTGAGGAATAGAAAATAAAAATTGAGAGCGGAAGGAGACAACACTTTTATTTTATATTTCTCTGTACTGTTTGAAATTTTTTGTATGTGTTTGTTTTATTTACATTTTAAAATTAAGCAAGAAAGAGAACATATATAAATAGTAGCCCAAATACCAGCCCCCAAACTCAAATTGCCAGAAAGCTAAGTGATGAAACTAATGTTACAAATCACTGTACATTAAGATTTCCTAAGGAAATAAAGAGTCAAACTAAAGAGCTCTTGCTGCTTAAAATGAGTAATTTTTCACATAAGTGGCTATAACACCAGCAAGAATTTGGTGTAGGAGATAGATCGAGAATACAGGGAGAAAAACCATAAAGAGAGATGCTTGGCTCTGAAATGTTTTCAAATCCCTTCCAAAGGCAAAGCATATTTGTAAGAACTTTAAAAACACAAATGCTAACAATGAATAAAAATAATATATTACCTATTCACATAAACTACAGGAATTCTTTATATTTTCCAAATTTTGTTGAAAGTAGTAATCATGTAATAGATAAAATAATCCTAAAATAACTTAAATCATAAGAATTTTATTTTCAATTTCCATTTTTCATATTTGACCTCCTATCAATTTCAACACTATGATTCATAGTGATGAAAAATTCAGTCATCATAATTTACACATCCTTCTTTATGAACTTAAGGACAAAGAGGTGAAATAGGACAATTAAATTGTATAGAACAACTGGTGATGCATATCCCAGCACTTATGTTTATAACATTTATTAACATACCAACTGTGAAAAAAGAGAAAGTGTTAACTGCATGCCAAATACTTAATGACAAATTCTACAAGTACAATATCTGTAAGTATTGCACTATAAAATTAAATATCTCCCAAATTATTTCTAAGTTTAGATATTTTGAATGGACATGTTATTTAAAATATCCTATCAAAGATCCTGACAAAATTGAATTTAATGCCATACATCTTAAGTATATTTAATTTTGTAAAACAGACATCAGCATCTTTCCACAATAAATATTGATAAACTTTGTATAAAAATAATTCATTCAATATAAAAACCCATGGAAACCATTTCTTGATGTTCATACAAATGTATTCAACGATATTTGTTTTAATTCAGTCTTGTGTGTTCTAAGCTGCTCGCCCAACGTCATAATGAGGTACAGGAACACTGTTTTGTTTTAAACAATTGTTCAAGAAGGAGTAAATCTACTGACTTAGCTAGTTTCCTATTACAAACAGTTCTTCACATTTTTGGTGACTACCTTTAATTCTTTTCTCCAATGTGCTTCTTCTCATCATAATAGAGTGGACGATTTTAATCTTGTGTTTTGAAATTTGAGAATGTGTTTTCTCAATAGTAAACACTTTAGAGTCTGTAACTATCAAGATGACCCTTGAGAGATGACAAGTAGAGCATGTATCTTTTAAAACCTACACAAGATACTCTGGAGTCTTTTTTTCCGCCATGTCTGTGTGACAAAGGGTTGCAACATGTCTCAACTCATTCAGCGTGTTGCCAAAGCCCCCATGAGCCCCAGGGGCCCAGTCTTACTGCCTCATCTCTGTACTGTGCAACCAAAGTAACTTGGGACCTGGTATCAATGTGTGGAGGAAGTTTACCTTCCCACTCAACTTTTGAGAAGTTACAATGGATATTCCTAAGGGAATATGACCATATGTTTGATATTTGGGAAGAGGGAGTTGGTTTTATTAGAAATGAATGAGGAGGTAGAAGAATGTCATGCTTACTGTCATAAAACATTATTCTCGGTCCAGGATTACCCACTGGTTTGGGAATTTCATCCAAGTCTTTTTACTACTGGAGACTAGGTTTAAAAATAAAAGACCTCTGTTCCCATTCCTGTTGCCACCGCGTAACCTCTAAATGGGAACACAGGGCTCCAATGGGAGGCCTCTACTCATATTGATTGGGGCTTCCCAGGTGGTGATAGTGGTAAAGAACTCACCTGCCAGTGCAGGAGACATAAGAGACACAGGGCTGGGAAGATTCCCTGGAGAAGGAAATGGCAACCCACTCCAGTATTCTTGCCTAGATAATCGCATGGACAGAGGAACCTGGCAGGCTACAGTCCATGGGGTCACACAGAGTCGGACGCGACTGAAGTGACTTAGCACTCACTCATACCCATTGGGCTTCCCAGGTGGTGCTAGTGACAAAGAACCCGCCTGTCAATGCAGGAGACTCAGGTTTGATCCCTGGGTCAGAAAGATCCTCTGGAGAAGGAAATGGCAACCTGCTCCAGTAGTCTTGCCTGGAGAATTCCATGGACAGAGGCGCTTGGTGGACTACAATCCATAGGGTTGCAGAGAGTCAGACATGACAGTAACTGAGCAGATACCTCGTCTTTTTTCTATTCTTTGTTTTTAGGGGTTTTAACCTAGGAGATCTATACTCTCATTAACCCTGACAAATGATTTATCTTCAAACAAACCTGTTTGATCTGTTAGCTCAAATTATTAATTTCTGAGTTTATTTTCCTGAAGTTCAGATTTAGAGATGGATTCAGAGCTTGTGTTGAAATTTTAGGGCTTTAATTGAAATACTCAAAATTCAAGATCTATCCTAAGTTTAAAAGTCCAAATCTATACTTCAGCTTCTCTCTCCCTTAAAAAAATTTTTTTACAGAATATTTGCAAAGAAATAGAGAATACCTAATCAAGCAAACACAAAACATTAAAAATTTTCATCTGGTAATTTTCATAAAGACCCAATAATATACAGGAATATGTTGAGTGAAATAAACTTTTGAAAATGAAAATTAGAGCCTTGACAATAAATATGATCTAATCAATAATCTGGGCTTCCCACGTGGTGCTAAAGCAACTAAAGTAACATAGCACACACAGCACAATCTACAATCTACATATATATAACACATATACATATATATATCGTATATAACATGCTGGGCTTCAGTCGTATCTGACTCTTTGCACCCCCATGGACTGTAACCTGCCAGGCTCCTCTGTCCATGGAGTTCTCCAGGCAAGAATACTGGAGTGGGTTTCCAGTTCCTACTCCAGAGGATCTACCTGACCTGAATCGAATCCTCATCTCTTTCAACTCCTGCATTGGCAAGTAGATTCTTTCCCATATGTAAATATGATCTAATCTAAATCTATATATAACAACAGGCCAAACTGCACCCGTTCAACCCTCTCTATCAAGGAGGCTCCCTTGGAATTTCAATTTATAAAGTGTTTTTGTTTGGGGAACTGAAGCTGCATCAGAATGGAATCAGTGAACCCAGGTTATGGTGCTGTCACCGAGTCCCTTTAACGCAGACCCACAGCACCGCAGTGGTCCTGGGGCTTCTGAACTCACTACAGCGTACACACACCTGTGGCAAAACCTCAGGGTGACTGGAACATTCATCAGTTTCTCTTTCTTGTTGTTCTGGGTCCCAAACCACGGGCGAATGAGAGGATGTCATGTCTCAGCATATTTGACTGGTATTTAATCTCTACTTACATGCAGAATGGGGCAAAATGTAATTTTTAATATATGTGTATTCTATGAGAAGTATTAAAAATAATGGTTAATTTTACCAAAATTTCCATACATGTTACCATTCTATTTCTGAAACTGTAAACCAATTAAAAATCATTGAAAAAATTTTTCTCTCTTTATCTTTGTACAGAATTAATCATTCAGTGAGTTGATACAGGCCCTCTACCTTTCTCTTGAAAGAGTCATTGGTTGAGTGTGTGAGATCCTGAGATATCTCAACAGTAGTTATGACATGAAGAAGCTTTATTGATTTCAGGTTGGCAAATGATCATGAAATGTGCAAAAAATATCCATTGAGGTCTGAGATCTTTGTCACTCTTTAGAATCACTCATTTCATATGGCCGCAACTGGAATAGAAAAGGGGGTAGAATTTTATTCTTGGTAATAGTAAATCAGCAGAATCCTGTCTCAGTTTAAGTACAAAACTAGTGATGTGTGAAAGTTGCTCAGTCGTGTCTGACTCTTTGTGACCCCATGGACTATACATGGACTACCACAGCTTCCCTGGTGGCTCAGCTGGTAAAGAATCCACCTGCAATGCAGGAGACCCCAGCTCAATTCCTGGGTTGGGAAGATCCACTGGAGAAGGGATAGGCTATCCACTCTAGTATTCTGAACTGGAGAATTCCCTGGACTGTATAGTTTATGGGATAGCAAAAAGTCGGACATGACTGAGTGACTTTCACTTACAGTGATGTTTAACAGCTCATGGGGATATTTTTGAGGACTGAAGTATTTATTTTGATGACACAGATAATCTGGAAATTCTTACTGCCATTGAACAACTGTCTCTGCAGGTTTCTTAGTTTACTGGTCAATATATTTATTTTGGGATTTTTTTTTTGCCATACCAAGAACTGGAATAAAAAATAAACATTACAGTCTGTAAAGGCAAAGACAACATCTGTGTAATTCTCACTTAATTTTTATCCAGTATTAACAGTTCAGTTCAGTTGCTCAGTTGTGTCTGACTCTTTGCAATTCCATGGACACCAGGCTTCTCTGTCCATCACCAACTCTCAGAGCTTGCTCAGACACATGTCTATCAAGTCAGTGATGCTATTCAGCCATCTCATCCTCTGTCATCCCCTTCTCCTCCTGCCCTCAATCTTCCCCAGCACCAGGGTCTTTACCAGTGAGTCAGTCAGTTCTTCTCATCAGGTGGCCAAGTATTGGAGTTTTAGCTTCAACATTAGTCCTTCCAATCAATATTCAGGACTCATTTCCTTTAGGATTGACTGGTTGGACCTCCTTGCAGTCCGAGGGACTCTCAAGAGTCTTCTTCAGCACCACAGTTCAAAAGCATCAATTCTTCAGTGCTCAGCTTTCTTTACAGTCCAACTCTCATATCCATATGTGACTACTGGAAAAACCATAGCTTTGACTAGATGGAACTTTGATGGTAAAGTAATGTCTCTGCTTTTTAATACATTGTCTAGGTTAGTCATAGCTTTTCTTCCAATGAGCAAGCATCTTTTAATTTCATGGCTGCAGTCAACATCTGCAGTGATTTTGGAGCCTAAGAAAATAAAGTTTGTCACTGTTTCCATTGTTTCCCCATCTATTTGCCATGAAGTGAAGGGACCAGATGCCATGATCTTAGTTTTTTGAATATTGAGTTTTAAGCCAGCTTCTTCACTCTCTTATTTCACTTTCATCAAGAGGCTCTTTAGTTGCTCTTCACTTTCTGCCATAAGAGTGGTATCATCTGCGTATCTGAGGTAATAGATATTTCTTTGGGCAATCTTGAACCCAGACTGTGATTTATTCAGCCTGGCATTTCACATGATGTACTCTGCATGCAAGTTAAATAAGCAGGGTGACAATATACAGCCTTAACATACTCCTTTCCCAATTTGGAACCAGTCTATTGTCCCATGTCCAGTTCTAACTGTTGCTTCTTGACTTGCATAACAGATTTCTCAGGAGGCAAGTCAGGTGGTCTGGTATTCCCATCTCTTGAAGAATTTGCCACAGTTTGTTGTGATCTACACAGTCAAAGGCTTTGGCATAATCAATAAAGCAGGAGTAGACGTTTTTCTGGAACTCTCTTGCTTTTTCAATGATCCAATGCATGTTGGCAATTTGATCTGGTTCCTCTGCCTTTTCTCAGTCCTGCTTGAACATCTGGGAAGTTCATGGTTCACATACTGTTGAAGCCTAGCTTAGAGAATTTTGAGCATTACTTTGCTAGTATGGGAGATAAGTACAATTGAGCGGTAGTTTGAACATTCTTTGGCATTGCCTTTCTTTGGGATTGTTTGAAAACTGACCTTTTCCAGTCCTGTGGACACTGCTGAGTTTTTTAAATTTGCTGGCATATTGAGTACAGCACTTTCACAGCATCATCTTTTAGGATTTGAAATAGCTCAACTGGAATCCCATCATGTCCACTAGCTTTGCAAAGGCCCACTTGACTTTGCATTCTAGGATGTCTATCTCTAGGTGAGTGATCACACCATTGTGGTTATCTGGGTCATGAAGATCTCTTTTGTATAGTTCTTCTGTGTATTCTTGCCACCTGTTCTGATCTTCTGCTTCTGTTAGGTCCCTATTATTTCTGTCCTATATTGAGCCCATCTTTGCATGAAATGTTCCCTTAGTATCTCTAACTTTCTTCAAGAGATCTATAGTCCATTCTATTATTTCCCTCTATTTCTTTGCATTGATCACTGAGGAAGGCTTTCTTATCTCCCCTTGTTCATTCAAAAGGGTATATCTTTCCTTTTCTCCTTTGCCTTTAGCTTCTCTTCTTTTCACAGTTATTTGTAAGGCCTCCTCAGACAACCATTTTGTCTTTTTGCATTTCTTTTTCTTGGGGATGGTCTTGATCCCTGTCTCCTGTACAATGTCACGGACCTCCATTCATAGTTCTTCAGGCACTCTGTCTATCAAATCTAATCCCTTGAATCTATTTGTCACTTCCATTGTTTAATCATAAGGGATTTTATAAATAGGTCATACTTGAATGGTCTAGTGATTTTCCCTACTTTCTTCAATTTAAGTCTGAATTCTACTTAAGAAATTTTATTAGATTACAGGTCAGATTTTTTTTTAATGGATGACAATGTAAGGTGTGGGTTGAAAGCATAATCACTAGCTTAAAAAGTTCTGGGTTTATAACTGAATTCCACTAACTCTGTGATCTTGGGGGAAATTACTTAATCTTCTAATCTTTAAAAGGAATGTAATAGCAGAACATGTTTCATACAATTATTTCAATAATTAATTTACCTAAAGTAAGGAAAGTATTGGGGCTTCCCTGTTAGCTCAGCTGGTAAAGAATCCGCCTGCAATGTGAGAGACTTGGGTTTGACCCCTGGGTTGCGAAGATCCCCTGGTGGAAAGTATGGCAACCCACTCCAGTATTCTTGCCTGGAGAATGCCCATGGATGGAAGACCCTGATAGGATGCAGTCCATGGGACTGCAAAGAGTAGGACACGACTGAGCGACTAAGCACAGCACAACAGCAAGGAAAGTATTAGCATAGGGGTTGATTTAGATATAGGGAGAATGCTCAGTAAACGAGAAAAAAACAATGTATATGTAAGTGGGAATGAGGAAGACAAGGACTCCAGAGTCACATACAGTAATATGTAACTATCCAACTGTATCAGAAAGTGAGCATGTCAACAGCTTTATAAAGAAGAGTTAGTGAAGTGAAAGTCACTCAGTCGTGTCCAACTCTTTGTGACCCCATGGACTATACAGTCCATGAATTCTCCAGGCCAGAATACTGGAGTGGATAGCCTTTCCCTTCTCCAGGGGACCTTCCCAACCCAGGGATTGAACCCATGTCTCCAGCATTGCAGGTGGATTCTTTACAAGCTAAGCCACAAGGGAAGGCCAAAGATACTTGAGTGGGTAGCCTATCCCTTCTCAGTGGATCTTTCCAACCTAGGAATCAAACTGGGGTCTCCTGCATTGCAGGCAGATTCTTTACCAACCGACCTATCAGGGACGCCAAAGAAAAGTTAAGGCAGACAATATATTTTCATAAATACGTGTTGCTATCAAAATACTCATGGGTATCATCATTCTAATAGGTAGTCTCATTCTATGGTATAGATCTTAGATTTGATACATATTGATTTCTTATGTATCTCCACAAGTATATCCCCTAGCCCAGGGCAATATCTTCTATTTATTTGCAACATTTAGCTGAGTGTGAATCACAGAGTAAGTGCTCAAGGTTAGTCTGTTAAATAAAAACACTTTCAAATCACACAGTCTAATATCACAAAATACAAATACATCACGTACTTTTAAAATGCACAAGGATGCCTATTGGGTATGATAGTATGTGTGTGTGTATGTAAATGAGCGCTCAGTAAAGACAACTCAAGGTAAAATAACCACACCCTTGAAAGTAGTTACATTTTCACAAGTGTTAGTGTGAAGTCTTTCAGATGTGAATGTAATTCAGATGATTAGCTCCTTCTACATGGATTTGATGTCCCCAAAAATAGTACTGTTAGGTTTATTCCTAGCTAGACAAAAGTCACTGGAGACTGTCCCACTGTAGCTGATTAGCAAAATCATTAGAAGAGTCAGTCTACATTGTTAGGCTCTTGAAGGCTTTCTCACACCCTTTGTCTGTATTACTTGAGTGAGTATAGCTACCATTAGTTCTGGAATAATCGTTTTCAAATTTGACTCTGTTTTCTTTTCTACTCTCCTAACCAATGGTGAAATATATTAACCTTCATATGACTCAGTTACATCATAAATCCTAGATGTTTCTGGAATAAAATCAGACAGTTAGGTCACACATCTTGTTTTCCATTATTTTCTGAGTCTGAGTGGAACAAGTCTGAAATTGAGGCATGTAAGATACGAAAGTCTTCTGACCAGAAGTTCCTAAGTTGAAGTTCTTTTCCACAAGGTGTGAGCAACTGTCCTGGAGGATTCTGATGTCAGTGAATAAACAGTGGGCTGGGAATGGGGACAACACTTTTGCCTCGTTGGTCAAACACACATCACTCTCTCTCTTTTTGAGTGACGTGACTCCTAAATAATAGACAGGCCTTTCGTTATTATTTTCCTCAGGGAAATTTCCCTCAAGTTTCAAAAGTTCATCCAGCCCTTCTGAGAATGGAGGGTGTGGTGAAATTATATTGGGATGCTGATCCGACAATATAAAAAATGCCTGGGTTTCTATTTCCCATGATCTCTTAGAGGAAGAGTCCTTTGGTGGAGAACTGTTGCTCAGGAAGCGCTTGCTGGCTGAGCTACTTACAGGCCCTTGCTCCTCCTCAGCGTCACCTGACTTAGAGCTGCTGAGCAGGGTGGCATACTTAACAGAGGGCGGCCTCCTGCTTTCATCCCCACAGGTCGCGTCTGCGCTCTCAGCCTCAGAGACCCGACCACCGCTGCAGTGATTACTGACACAAACAGGACCCTTTTCAAGATCTGGAGCCATCAAAAGCAGAGCATCTGTAGTCGTTGGCGCCATCTCAGCTTTATTTTTCCATGATGTATCAACACTGATATCTTCCGAAATGGTTTCAGGCTCCAAAAGAAGAGGACCAAAGGTGGCTGATTCTGTATGCTTGATAAAAAGATGCTCAAATGTTTCTGGCTAAAAGAAAAGACACATTTTAATCCTCAGTTGTCTTGATTTCTGTTATGTTTTGTTTTGCTTCACTATGATATCATGGAAGAAATGGAAGTGTGAAAGTTAATATGAAAGGACATAAATCAACCACAAACTAATTGATTTTGGACTGAAACAAATAGATCAAAAATCGTAAGGGACAGGTAGTGTAAGATACTGTTTAAAAGAGGGATGAGAAAAATTTAAGTTTGAGTCCTTCTGTTTCTATGATCATGGACAAGTACATTAACCTGTCTGCCTTTCAGTTTCCTCATCTGTAAAATTGTGTTCAATATTTACCTCATAGCTTTGCACAAGGAATACCTGAGATAGTATCTGAAAGTTCCTAACTCTCAATGGCTTCCCAGGTGGTGCTGCTGGTAAAGAATCTGCCTACCAATGCAGGAGACACAATAGACATGGGTTCAATTCCTGGGTCAGGAAGATCCCCTAGAGAAGAGGATCCAGTATTCTTGCCTGGAAAATCCCATGGACATAGGAGCCTGATGGGCCATAGTCCATGAGGTTTCAAAGCATCAGATGTGCTGAGGACACTGAAATTAGAAAGTGTTATCTCTAGAAGAATTTCTAGTATTAGATAGCAGATTACGCTTCCACAAACTGAAATCCCTTACATCAAAAGGTAAATGGATACAAAATCGAATGAGCAGGGCTTCCTTGGTGGTTCAGTGGTAAAGAATCCACGTGCCAATTCAGGAGACAGAGGTTCCACTCCTGATCCAGAGAGAGTCCAGGGGCATGGAGCAGCTGAGCCCGCGGGCCGCAGCTATTGAGGCCGCGCTCTGGAGCCCGGAGCCCCAACGGCTGCAACTAAGGAAGCCCGCTCACCCTCAAGCCCATGCTCTGAGAAGCCCAGCAAGAGAAGCCACCGCATGAGAAATCCTGGCACCACAGCTGGAGAAAAGCCCACACAGGAATAAAGACACAGCACAGACAAAAATGAATAATACATTTTTTAAAAAATCAAAGGAGCAATAAAACTTGGCTACAGAGAGCTAAAATAACTACTCTGTGACATAATGTATGATATGAAGGTAAACTATATGTGACCTTATCTACCTTACATCATACTAAAAATCTATTTATGACTATCAGAAAATAAGAACTAAGAATACCTATTTACTGAAAACAATTAAGGTGAAAGAGATGATCACAGACTTTTAAATAACTATTCCCTATAAATAACTTCACATAAAAATACAAACTATAGGATATGTGGAATGAAGACAAAGATGCAAAACAAATGTACATCATATTTTTATAAGAACAGTGGTTACATTACAACAACAAACCCTGCTAAGCAGCTACAAGCAGGCATCTATGTGCAAAAAAGCTCAACACATACAATGTAAACATATTGAAAAAATAAATGCAAAAATAAACAAAACTGTAGACACAGCAGATTGAAAAATTAACACAACTAAATGAAGTACTACAGAAAATGTGTTCAATTTTATGCTATATGTATAATTAAATTTTTGAATTTTATAATTCTTAAACTAATAGAATGAATTCAGATATATTGCTTGAAATAACAATATAATCAACATTCATAATGGCAAATATATTCCATATAAAAAGACAATTCATTTAACATAATGTTGAACTCAATGAAATATATGGGTGATTATAACCATAAAGGAATAAATATACCAAATATATTGGAATAGATTTATACAGAGATTAAAATACTACATAATAACAAATACTGTATTAACACAAAGTTTTCTATTATCCTATGAACATAATGTGTAAAGAGAAAACTATTCCTCTTCCTGTTTTCTTTCTGAGAGAAATATATAATTAAATTTATATAATTTCCTTCAAAAATTTTTTGCTTATTTTAATTTTTCTTAAGATTACTACTATACATGTATTGATTTTCTTAAAACTGAAATGAACCAAGAAAATAAGATCTACAAATAAAGGAACTGCATACTATTAACATTGAAAACAAAAATAAGAATAGCACATAGCATGCAAACTCACAGATGTTCTTCAAATGACATGTTTGACATATTTCATGCCCTCTAAAACTTCATAATCGGTAATCTGTTACACCAAATAATTTACTTCTTCAAATGCATTTGATGAAAGAGTTCACTAATAATGGAAGACAACAACAACAAACACATATCCATATATTATGAAAGTATATTTTATCAATGGGTCACAAATATTTATTAAGAATATATTTATTAAAAAATCATTTCAATTACCATATGCATCTAATATTGCAAGATTTTAGAACAGTCTGAGAGCATATTAAATATATACTCAGCTAGAAGGAATTAATATCCTTTCATATTTTCACACTTCAATTTTACATTCCAATGACATCTATTAAAAGTCAATGAAGTGGGGAAAGGACACTTTCTTCCTGATTTTTAGGGTTTTTTTAACATTCAAATCAAACTGTGAACGAAATCTAAATGTAAGTAATGCATATGTACCCTGAATTTAAATATTATTGGGGTTAATCAAACTGAGGCTTTGGGATATTTTGAATGTGAGCAGCATAGTACACAGGTAATACATAGCATTAGTGGTGGGCTTTTTTTTCCATGGAGGAAAGTCCTGGGTTTGCTTTGAGCTGTTTCTAAAAGCTCTAGAGAGTCTCCCTTTTGCATCACTGCCCACTTTCCTGACTGCTAGAAGCTCTGGGTGATTCAGTGTAAATAAATTAAATTTAGTCAAGAATTTCACAAAGATGCTGAATTGGAAGCTGATGTGTTTTCTTATCTGGTCACTCTGACCTGGATATGTCAGGTCATCCCAAAATGAACTGTAACTTCTACTGTCCTTTGACCAGAACAAACTGTCTTTGAACTGAAATGGAAGTTAGCATTTAGGCCATTTTCAAAGCTAAAATGAAAATTCCCATATGGATCAGTTATATATATATAAGAGCTCCAAGACATTATAAAGAATACCCAAATGGTTCAATTTATAGGCTGAAGTGTCTATAAAAGGATATAAAATGGAAATTTTTGGACATAAAATGTAAACTAAAAACTTTTGCTACATTTTATATTTAGAGTCATTGTATTTGCCAAGCTATGTGTCAGAAGCTGTAGTTACAGCATTGTCTACTATAAATTTGATGGTATCTAACAGATATGTGCTGAGAGCAACAGTCATATTTTTTAATGTTTTATGACCCAATAAAGGACAAATCAAAAGCAAGATATCATAAATACTACTTTTGAGATGACCTGAGAAGTAATCATACATCCAAACTGAACTGGACTGAGATCAATATCTTGAACTCCAAATTAACCCATCTGTTTGAAGTTCTAAATCAACATAATTCACCATATTTTAGTTCTCAATAGTTTCACCAATTTTTTTTAGATTGTCTCCCCTTCTTCAAAATGTAAAAATCTTCTAATACTCTATAGAATGTTGGGAAGCTGGCAGATTGGGTTCATCAGTAGTGATCATGATTAGACTTCAAAGAATGTCCGTTCTCTGTTCAGATAAAATAAAACAAAATAAGGAAGCAAAATAAAAAACCACTCAGAAAGCAAAAGATAAAAGAAATCAAAAAAATGTTCTGTCAGGCATGGGTACTGGATCATAAATTCTTGTGTTAAGCTATAGTAACGCATGTTTTTAAGAAAAGATAACACTTTGAACTAAGGTGGTCTCTACCATTTTCTTAATGCATGCCTTAAAATCACATTCTAAGGATAGCCTTAGCGATCCCAGAAAAGAAAATCTATAGAGGAATAATAGAATAAGTAAAAGCAAAGAAGAACAAAGAGCTGGGAAAATTAAAAGCAAGTGGAGGGACAACAGCAAGTATTAGAGAATTTGGAACAAGAAAGAGTAAAGTAGTAAATCTCTGAAAATATTTTTTTTCAATTAAAATAGAGAAGACTTGAAATGGTAATGAAGAATAAAATTATCGTGGGTTTTTTAATCTAGAAAAACGTTCTAAGAAATCATCTGGTCCACATTTCTCCCTTTTTTATAGACAAAGCGATCAAGGCTTAAAGTTGCACAGCTAACTAAAGTAGAGGACTCTGACTTTTTCTAATCCAACAATGTCTATAATACAGTGGAAGATGAAAAGATATTTTAAACACAAGTAGGGAGGAGAATATGTTCTTTCTTTTGCTTTTTCTATTTGCTGCGATAGATTTGAGCTGATTAATTTATCATCTCTTCTGGTTCATTATGACCCAAGGGCACATATATAGATATTAAGAAGGACGAGAAAATAGAGAAAATGGAAATCATATTTTAGGGAACTACATCAGCTCTTTCACACTTCTGCAAGGCTGTTCTAGCAATTTCAGGGACAATCTGCCTCAGATCCATAAGAACAGTATTAGGAGTTTATGGGTTGCTAAGCTTCTTTTGAGAACTAGAACAGGTGGTGGAATCTAGGATAGCCTTTGACTCAAAAGAAAAATAATCCATTTGTTTTTAGTTTAAACACTTCAAAGTATTTAGGTTGTTAAGTGGGAGTACACTATCATGGAAATAGACATAAATGTAGACAACAAAGGAGCAGGGTTAGATCACACACACATACCTCAAATGTAGACGTTTGGATTTAGAGAAAGAAACTAACAGATTAGAGAAAATGGTAAAGAAAGAGGTTAAAATAAAGTCTTGAATTAGAAGAAAAACAAGGCTATTGACTTACTGCAATACGTTTTCCTACAACAAGAATTTCAACCTTTGTTTAAAATTTTTATTTTTCTCCTATTTCAGAACTTTTTAAAAAAATTTGACTTGTTTCATTTATTTTATTGAAGAATAATAGACTGCAATTCTGTGAAAGATTCTGATTTTTAAAGTATTCTGAGAGATGGTGTAGGAAAGTACTGTGGCTCAAGGTGGCAGTTTGAGCATGCGCGTTTCTTTCTTATCTCTGTAGAGGCTCTATTAGAATGAAAACTAAGAATAAATTAAATGAGATAATCTGAGAAGGGTAAGAGGGAATGAGATTTCAGATTTCTAGTAGATGGAAAACAAGTGGAAGAGCGTAGACCAAAGGAGATGAATACCTCCAGGGTGGGCTATAGCTGAAGAGAAAGACAGTGCGTCCTGTTGCATATAGTGGAGATGGGAGGGAAAGTGAAAAGTGAAAGTGAAAGTCGCTCAGTCATGTCCAACTCTTTGTGACCTCATAGATTATACAGTCCATGGAATTCTCCAGGCCAGAATACTGGAGTGAGTAGCCTTTCCCTTCTCCAGGGGATCTTCCTACTCCAGGGATTGAACCCAGGTCTCCCACATTGCAAGCAGATTCTTTACCAGCTGAGCCACCAGAGAAGCCCTACCTGAAGAGAAAGACAGTTTGCCCTGTTCATTATGGTGGAGATCATATATCAACAACAGATATGCAGATGACATCACCCTTATGGCAGAAAGCGAAGAAGGACTAACAAGCCTCTTAATGAAAGTGAAACAGCAGAGTGAAAAAGCTGGCTTAAAATGCAATGTTCAAAAAAATGAAGATCATGGCATCAGGTCCCATCACTTCATGGCAAATAGATGGAGAAACAATGGAAACAGTGACAGACTTTATTTTCTTGGGCTCCAAAATCACTGCAGATGGTGACTGCAGCCATGAAATTAAAAGATGCTTGCTCCTTGGAAGAAAAGCTATGACTAACCTAGAGAGCATATTAAAAAGCAAAGAAGTTACTTTGCCAACAAAGGTCTGTCTAGTCAAAGCTATGGTTTTTCCAGTAGTCATGTAAGGATGTGAGAGTTGGACCATAAAGAAAACTGAGCACAGAAGAACTGATGCTTTTGAACTGTGGTGTTGGAGAAGACTCTTTAGAGTCCCTAGGACTGCAAAGAGATCCAACCAGTCCATCCTAAAGGAAATAAGTCCTAAACATTCATTGGAAGGACTGATGTTGAAGCTGAAGCTCCAATACTTTGGCCACCTGATACAAAGAACTGACTTATTGGAAAAGACCCTAATGCTGGGAAGGATTGAAGGCAGGAAGACAAGGGACGACAGAGGATGAGATGGTTGGATGGCATCACTAACTCAATGGACATGGGTTTGAGCAAGCTCTGGGAGTTGGTGATGGACAGGGAAGCCTGGCGTGCTGCAGTCCATGGGGTCACAAAAAGCTGGACACGATGGAGTGGCTGAACGGACTGAACTGATATAGTGGAGACAGGGGGAGGGGTGAAGAAAAAGCTGGTAAAAACACAGGAAGAAATGAGACCTTTGTCTGAAAACAGGAAATTCTTTATATGGAATGGGGCTCTTCTACTCCCTCTACTACACATGGAAAAGGCTTCATACTCCTCACACTCAAATTGAAGATTTGTTCTTAAAAGTAATTGAAAAATTATCTGGGGAGGAATCTAGCAGCTGAGGAGTATTGATACCTATGAGCATGTCTTTCCTCATCTAGCAGAGCCCTTTCTAACCCATTCAGGGCAGCAATCCCTTTCTTAAACATGAAAGAAAGACAAAGGATTACCACACATGTGTATAAAGTGTGAGATTTTTTAAAAAGTCAAGATAAACAGGAGGAGAATATGATCCTAGCAGAAACAGAGAGTTCAAGAAATAAAAGAAAAGAGAATTTTAAAAACAAACAATGATCCTCTAAATTGATATTTTTTAGTAAGAAAATATTGCATGCATAAAGTCAGAACAGGATACACTGAAATTTACAACCATAAAGAGCAAATGTTCAATAGAAGCACTGAAGGAACAGGGTATGGCAAGGTCTCAAACATTAATAAAAAAAAAGACAAAGAAACAGAGCATATCAGAGAAGAGATAAGAAGTATAGATCTAGGCAGAAGGTCCAACATCCACCTAATACATATTCTAGAATGAGATCCAAAGAAATAAGAGGAGAAGAAGTTATCAAAGAAATAATAAAATTTATTAGAATCGACAGGAGATTGGAATCAAAAGTGTCTTCAAATAAGAACAAAGTTAAATGAAAAAGAATCTTCCTAAATAGGTTTAGACCTATCACTAAAATTTTAGAGCATCAATAACAGGGATAATACATTAAAAGCAAGAAAACTGCATAATACCAGTGAGGAGTAAAAATCAGAGTGGCGCTAGACTTCTCAAAAGTGATACCAGATGGTAGAGGATAAGGCAGGAATTGTCTCAAAGTTTTATTGGAAAGGCTTGTCAAACTAGAACTTGCTATTCCACCAAAATATCAATAAAGGAAGGCACAATAAAAAGAATTTCAGGCTTGGAGAAACTTCAACTTACACAATATTTCCTGGCAGGTTACGTAAGGAAGTAGTTAATTTAAAAAGAGGAAGAAAAAAGTCTAGAGAACAGTTTCCACTAGAAACCACCTTTCCCTTCTCCAAGGGCTCTTCCTGACACCAGAATCAAACCAGGGTCTCCTGCATTGCAGGTGGATTCATTACCACTGAGCTATCAGGGAAGCCCCCACTAGAAACAGTTAAGGGAAAATTCAGAGGGATGGTTTGTAGCAATGTTAGAAAAGGCCTAATCCAGATCACAGTAGGAGGATAGAGGATTTCCTGGAGAGTGCCTGGGGAACAGGTCTCCAGTGAAGATGCACATACAATAACAGCAC
This sequence comes from Antilocapra americana, assembly GCA_007570785.1. Taxonomy (NCBI): domain Eukaryota; kingdom Metazoa; phylum Chordata; class Mammalia; order Artiodactyla; family Antilocapridae; genus Antilocapra; species Antilocapra americana. The sequence goes on along the minus strand of ML661344.1, from coordinate 3,446,465 downwards.
ACAGAGGTTAAAAAAAAATTTTAAGAAGCAATTAGAAGCTCTAGAAAAAGTAAAACAAACACAAAACAAACCATAAAAATTAAAATTGAGGCCAACTAAAATTTGACAAAACTCAGATCAACAAGAGTGGAGTGTTTCTAAAGTTTTTTTTTTAACTATTTTGTGTCATTGGAACCACAAAGTATGGCAATATAATCACATTATATTACTTGGTTCTTCAAGGAACAATATTTATAAACTCATAACAATGAAAATACAATTTATTGGGTTTTTATTTTTTAAAATTAACTCCAGACAAATTATAGCACAGAACATGTTATCAACCCTGACTTAAGTGAAAATGTAAAGTTACAGCTGACAAAGATTGGGAAGTGAAGAGAAAAATGGAGGGAAAGATAAGAGTACTAATATCTTTATTTTATTTTAATAAAGCAGGGGGAGGTCTAAGAAACAGTCTCTATCTCATGGAACAACAAATGAAGTTTCAGAAGACTGTCCTGGGACTATAGACTGATTATTGAAGGAACTGAAAAAAAAAAAAAAGACTAACAATATGATATGGTAACAGCATGGGGAAAGAAGGGGCAAAAAGTATGTGTATAGGTAAATCCTCATTACAGCCAGAAATTGCTAAATATTGACATCTCATAATGGCATAAGTATCTTATTTTTAGAAATACGAAGGTGACCTGCCAGAAAAATTAAGAGCAAATGGATGCACCATTTTAATGTTCCTGTTGGCAGCACAGGAAAGTTCCAATTTCTCCACATTCTCACCAACACTTATTACCTGTTGTTTTTATTATGCCATCCTAGCTAGTGTAAAGTGCTATCTTGTGCTTTTGGTTTACATTTCCCTAATCTTTTCCTAATCACAATGAACATATATTCATTTTCCCTTATTGGCTATTTGTACATCTTCTTTGCAGAGATGTCTATTCAGAGTCTTTGCCAATTTTTTTGTATTAGGACATACATAAAATTTATTATTTCAGCTATTTTAAAGTGCACAATTTATTATATTAAGCAATTCATTGTTAATATGGACTTGATGGGAAGAGTATCGATGTGAATACAATGAACCTGAGTTTAACCAAGGTTTTCACGCCTACAGGCTCTCTGATCAAGACAAACTGCCGAACCACTCTGCGCCTCAGTCTTGTAATCAGAAAATATAAAGCTATTAGGTCTATGACCAAATTAAATAAAATAATATGAATATGAAAATTTGGAGCAGATAGTAAATTGTCTTGTTCCCCTTTAGAAATATAGTGTGAATTATACTGTATTATTTGTCCCCCAAAAAGTACTTTTAGTTAGGAGATTAAAGTAGAAGGTGAGATTTTAAGAAGTTATTGAATTTTAGAAGATTAGATTTTTATCATCAGTAAAACCTTTGAAATTACATTCTTTACTCTTCAAATAATCCTGATATATTCCCCAAACTGATTTATTCCTAACTGAGTACCTGTTAAGCTAAAATAAACTGAGCACCTTGGGGGCTAGTTTTGCTTAAATAACATCTTATTTTAAAATCTAATATTTGCAAAAGTATAAAAAAAATCAGTCTTACAAATAAGGTCATTCACCCACCCTGCTTAGACACTCTTCACACTTTCTCAGACCCAGACCTGGGGGCATGGGGTGATCTTGCTGCCTATCGCTCGTGTCTGCCAGGTGGCCTGCTGCGGCATGACACTCCCCCTCAGGGAGCTACATGACACACTGGGGCCGCCCACAGGCTAGAGGCACCCACTCAGTCTACATTCTTTTGTGTCCAGCATTTTCTGGAAATGGGAAAACTTGATGCAGTGTTAAACTACAATTTGCTGAGGTGGGCCTGACCATTTCCCTGCCCTGGTAAACACTTAGAAGCCATTATTCCTGGTGGTTCATAGAGATTTCAGGGCTTACCATTTTGAAGACTGAGTGTTTCAGCTTCTCCGAGACAGTAAGATTGTTATTCCCAGAATTTGTATATACTGACACGGGGAAGTGTTTACATCTTTAGTTAGATAAGCACTCCGATTTTTTTTACAAAACCCCTCTCATATTCAAACAAGAAAAAAATCTCAATATTTAAGAAAATAGTCTCCTTTTCACTTCTTGTCTTTTAACCTCCCTATGTTCAGTTTGTGAGTGTGCTAAGGTCCTTCCCAGCATAGGGCTTTGTTTTCACAGGAGGACTTGCCTGGGCTCTCACCCTCCACCACAAATCCTACCTGATCACTGTTCATCTTCCAGATCTTAGCTCAACTGTCACTTTCTTACCTTCACTCACTCACCACCACCCCATCCCACTCAGCACACTGGGTCCCTTTATTTTACAACACATTTTATCATTATTAGTGTTTGTAAGATTACCATAACATATATTATATATAACGCATAAAGTTATTTCAGTTATAAATTGATTAATCTTATCTTTCCCATAGACTGTACACTCCAAGAGTTTTTATTTTCCCACCGTTTTAACCCCAAGGCCTAGATGAGTGACTGGCATAGGATAACTATTCAATAAATATCCCTTGAATAAATGCATGGAATGAATTAATGATTGAATTTCAAAATGAATAAACAACTTTAGAGAGAGAAAAGAAGACAAGCTCATTCTATACTGCTTTTAACCAGTCATTCCTCTATGACCTCCCTGTAACTGCCTAGATGGTAAGAACGCTATCTTAAAAATTGTTTTCCCAGAGCAACATCATAGACTTACATTCTCATTATTTGCTTGTTGATCAAAGGGATGAATGAATGGCAAATAAATATACATGGCTGAAATGTCACTATCACTACAATAAATGTCACTGTAAGAATTCATAATGGAAGAGAAAAGAGGAATAAATATTTTGCTAATTGAAAAAATCATCAGGTCTGTTTTAATGAAAGGAGGTTCTGTGGCTTATAGTAAGGGCATAGCTGAGAAGTGTATGGGTTTGGGGCTGGTTAGATTCAGGCAAAGTGAAGTTTCTATAAAGATAATGTATGCATGTGAATATGTGAAGCTACAGTGCTACCATGTCTGAAGATAAAACACCTTCTCTTCTGCTGAAAGATTACAATTTAGTTGCTGGTATTGTTTTGCCCACAATATTACATATTTTGTTCACTCACTTGTTCATTGGTAAACTGTAGAGCAGTGGTTTTGTTATTGCAAGTCATATTTGTTAGTATGTGAATGAACTTAGAGGGTTATAACCAGTATTTTTAAAATGAAATAAAAATTTGAAGATAGAGGGCACTGTAAATGCATATTATTTATATCTATATATTTACTAGGTTGCAAGGTAAAGCATATTTCTCAACAAGGGTCATGGTCAAACAAAAGGAACACCAGAGAGAACAATTACTAATAGAATTGGCTTAAAAATTAGACAAATTAGTAAACTAAGTCAGACTCTAAAACAAGCTACCTAACCAATATAAGCTTTAGGTTTTTTCTTCTATAAATGGAGATGTTAATATTTATTCAATGGAGTAACTGAAATAATAACAATATAAAATATGTAAATATGCAATATAATGATAATTTATTGAGACACTACTATTTGGAAGTACCATCTTCTTTACTCCCCAGAACAACTCAATGAGGTAAGTTCTATTAAATCTCATTTTACAGGAGAGGAAACTAAGATATCAAGAATGGAAATAAAAATCTTAATGAATGTAAGAATCTGTATGTCAATGATCTGTACAAATAAATGGACATATGATAAGATATCAGCATTTTGTAAATTCTTTTGTGAATCCCGACTTTAGTATTTTGCATTTAGCAGGAAGAGCTCAATAATATATGTGGTCTTAAAATACAGCCCTAGAACTCAGATCACTCTTCACAATAAATAATGAAACGCTTTGAAAACTTAGCGGGGGCAGAATTTCCTCAGAACTACATTTGTTCACAGAGGTTTGGGGAAATATGAGCTTAGAGCAAACTCTTCACTGATGTGGAGGGGTCTGAGGAGGTGGGAGAAATAGTACCAGCATGACTAAGGCCCGTGGACAGGGAGAATTGAATATATAAGTTGATAACAGGTAACAGAGAGGAGTCATTGAGATCCAGCTTAAAAGGGCTATACTTTATCTTGTAGCTAAAAAGAAACCAGTGAATACTTGTAACAGTGACTACGATGTCACAATTATTGAGACTGAATAATCCCCATGTGATTATTGTTCAAAACATCATTTAGATATTTTGCCATGGATACTGAATTCTATCTTCCCAGTTTCATTGGTAGAAAGCCAACCCTGCTTCAAGGAAAACTTGGGAAATTAATGATATATTTGTTAAGTTCTAGAGTTTTCTGAGAAAATCTATTATAGACGTACGTGCAAATTATCTTATTAGAGTTGACTAATTGTTTCATAAGTAGCTTGAAAGGAATTATCTTCATAAATGTAAGCTTTACTCTGATAATTGCATTTTTCAGATTGCAGTGTTTTAGGAAAGGATTATGTAGTTTTTAATTGATTTAAGTAATTATGAAGATAATTACAAGGGTTAAAAATATTGATTCCAGTCATTTCCAAGGGACAATCAATTTATACCCAAAAAGTATATATAAATATTTGTTCTCCATCAGATTTGACCCTAACATTCTAATATTTGTTTTATGATATACTGTGACACAGAAGAAAGTTATGTATATTGTTAATTCAGATGATAAACTTCCTATTGAATTTTGTTTTGTCCTGGTTTCAAATCCCTCCATCTTCCTATCCATGAAAATAAATAACAAATTAGATTCATATTAAGATGAATTGAATAAAATAAAATTTAAACCTTATCCTTAAAAAGAAAATTTGAACCTTAAAAATGTTTGAACTTCTAAAAGGTATACAGCATATAAAATGAAATATTATATACTTGGGGTTAAAAAAAACTGAAAAAAGGACCTTCTGAAAATTAAGTCCTTGTGCCCAGGAACAGTTCTTGGGGTTTGGAACATCTTCCCAAAACAACTTTTTCATTCTACAAAGGATAAACAAGGCATTAGAATCAGAGAACATTCACATTGAAAATATTAACAGTTAATAAGCGAACAACTAGAAACTAAGTCTGCCAGACTGGTTATGCCACAGTAGGATCAAATTTACTTTCATATGCTATCCCAGGAAGATTTCCACCAACCTTCTCTCTAGACCAAAGTTAATGATCACTATAATAATAATAAAAAAAATAGCTAACATTTATTGAAAACTGTATGCCTAGCCCTGAGCTAAATACTTTGCACAGGCCCCATCAGCTTACTTTATTGGAAGATAAATTCAGATTCTAAAATCACTTTTCCCTCTTCATTGCTAGAAGACAAAAATTTCTGTAGAGATTTGCCATGTGTGAAATAACCTCAGTGGTCTGGACCTCTCAGCACAGAGTGATGGGGCACGTAAAGAACTAGTCAAGCAGTTCAAATGAGACAGAACGGAACCACACAGTGCTAAAATTTAAAAAGCAGACTGCCTACTAACCATAAGTGAACTGACTGTTCCAAAGAGATCTTGGCAACTAAAAGTCCTCAACGTAGATTTACAATTCTGAAAGCCATTCCTGTCACCTCTAAGAATATACTGCTTAGGCTTTCCTGTTCTAAGCTCGTTATTTCATGAATGTATATACATTTGTTAAAAATCTAATTTCCTCCCTGAGGCAAAATGCAATGTGGATTCCTGAACTAAGGAATCCTTTTTCTTCTTATCCCATCTTATTGTATACTGAATACATACAAAATATTTAGCATATTTTAGGGTTTCTGATTTGGGTTTAAAATGGTTTAAATATGCTCGAGATTTTTAACACCACATACAATACCTTTGATGTGATACTGACAATGTTCCAAGCAATAAGATCAAGGAGGAAATTATTATTGGCACGATGACATATAGATCTGCATCATGCTGGTGTTTTTCATCGTCTGAAAAAGAAAAAATTCACACAACTTAGAATCTTGAGGAAGTAATACTTTTCTGTATCAAAAATCATAACAGACCTTTTTCTGATTTCATCATAAATCTGAATGACCTTTAAAGATACAAAAATCAGAAAGATAAAAGTATAGCTTTGATCATAAAATAATTACTATTTTGTTCAGAATTATGCTTCTCGTAATGTAGCAAAACATTTTGTCCAAAGTATTTATTTGCCAGCTCTCTCCATCTGATCACTTCTCAATGATATTACTCAAAGTGTCACTTAAAGTTGTTAAGATGGCTCTCTGTGACAGTCATCTGCTTTGGAGAAGGCAATCTCCAAGACCCAGCCACTTCTGTCTTGCTCACTTCAGACACATTGACCTCTCTGTTGCCTCTCGGACCACCAAGCGTGCTCACGCTTCAGGGTCTTTGAACTTGCTGTCCCCTTGCTCAAATGCTCTTCCCCTTTGACCTTGCAGGACTTATCACCTTCTTAGAGAAGAAGACCAGCATTTTTGGCCATCATTAATGCTCAGACAATAAAGAATATGCCTGCAATGTGGGGAGATCTGGATTCAATTCCTGAATTGGGAATATCCCTTGGAGAAGGAAATGGCAACCCACTCCAATATTCTTGCCTGGAAAATTCCATGGACAGAGGAGGCTGGTAGGCTACAGTCCATGGGGTCACAAAGAGTAGGACATGATTGAGTGACTAACACACACAGTTTAGTTCTATCCCTTCATTTTATTTTTATTTTTATTTCATATACTTATTTCTATATGACACTATATTATTTGTTTATTGTCTATCATTTGAGTACTGGAGTTTAAACTCCATTTAGGGCACAGACTGGCATTCAATATTCAATCCCCAATGCTTAGAACAGTGTTCAATATATATTTGTTGAACAATACATGAATGAAGTTATATAATTATTTTACTTCTAAAACCAGGTAAAATATTTCTCTCTTGAAATTTCACTATTGGGTCGCTTAGTTTTTAAAACAACTTGAAAAATAATAGTGAAATCAAAATGTTCCTGCTCCAAGTACAGTAAGATGAATCAGAAATATGACACCCAGTGAACTTTTTTCTGTAACTATCTCTCCAGTTTTATTTCCAGAAAAATTTTCCTGTAGAAGATGATGAAAATTTAAAGACTCCATAAGTATGTCAAAGCTTATTGTTTTGGGTAGGTGTGTTAATATTAATTGTGCAGCAAATTAATATTTTTCCAATTAACCTTTATGATGATATATTTTGTGGCATAGCTGGGTATTTCCATTTTTGTTTCCATCAACTTTCTGATGCGAAGAGCAGACTCATTGGAAAAGACTCTGATGCTGGGGAAGATTGACAGCAAGAGGAGAAGGGGGTAACAGGATGAGATGGTTGGATGGCATCACTGACTCAATGGACATGAGTTTGAGTAAACTTTGGGAGATAGTGAAGGACAGGGAGGCCTGGCGTGATGCAGTCCACAGGTTTGCAAAGAGTTGGAGACAACTTAGCGACCAAACAACAATCAACTTTCTACCCAATTTGAGACTGAAAGTGTTACTTACCAATACAAGAAAACAATATCATGCCTGATTATTCTTAATGCCACCATGGAACCATATACCCTTAACACAGTCACCCATGACACATCTACATAAGACTCTGGGCTCTTCCATGATTCCATCAGAAAGAGAATAATCAGATGGCAGCATTATAGCTAACTAAGGAAGAAACCACATATTTGTGTAAAAAGAAACTAAAAGTAAAAATGTTTACCTTGAGCAAAATTATTGATTATCTTCGGTTTCCCTACTCCTTCCATAAATATTGGGTAAAGACTGAATTGATACTTCTCAATGGGGATAAAATGATCTGAGGAGAAAAAAAATATTTTAAAGAGTCATCCCTACTGAACTAATATTAATGAGTGAAATCTATATAAAAGTTTTAAGTGACTCATATTTTCATGCATATAAAACTGATGATTTCTGGATTAAAAATTTATGACTGCTATCTATGGATTGAAATATAACTGAGGAGCTTCAAAGACAATATGAGCACTCTAAATTTTCCTAGTAACACCAATAATTTTCCAAATAATGTTTTAAAAATCTTACCCAGAGATAGAAAATTGCAATTTTTCAAAGGCATGTTCCAGCAACAGTCAGTTTGTTCAAGTTCAGGGTGTATGAGCTGTTCCATTTCCCTTTCCAGGATAATCTGTTCTACCTCTTTTCTCACAAGATCAAAGCCAGCAATATTCCCTTTCCACAGGAATTCAGTTTACTCAGCTTCCATATTCAAGGGAGTTGGGAGACTAAAGTCTTAGGAGATCCTATATAAAGAACTTGGGAATGGGGACCAGGAATCCTGGTACATCTCCAAGTATCTAGATCTATGGAAGATGACCATCTCCACAGCAAAGCTCAAAATGGATCTATCAGTGATCTATCATTTTCACAAATGCTAACGACACACAAATATTACTCCACGAGAGATAAACCCCTTTGAAGCACAGAGGAACCACCTGGACCACAGTAATAATGAATTGAATTTAGTTCTCCATCAGTCACTTGCTTCTATTTACTCTGATGCTAAAATCTAGGGTCTTTGAAATGAAAAGTATGAGCCTTCGGGATGACATTGTAAATAGTACTATGACAATCCTTAGCTTCCCTGCTTAAAGCTTACTCTGACTTGGAGATTCTGTACTGTTCACTTACAGTTTGTACTTTAATTACCCTTATAGGGTAACTGGTCTACTCTGGGGAAATTATTCATCAGACTTTCAGCCTGGCTCTCCCACTCATTGCTAGTAGCATCATAAGTTGGCATACAATTTGGGAAAACAATTTGGCAATAGATATCAAAAGCTGTTAAAACTCATTTAAAAAAAAAGGTTAAACTGGAAGCAACATTAATGTTCTCAAATAAATAAATGGTTTAAGTAGATTTTGTAGTAAGATGCTATACAATCATTAACAGTGGTTTAAGGATTGGGGATAAAATAGAAACATGTTTGTGATATATCAAAGGAATCAACCAGAAGAAAAGGTATAAATGATAACAATATGATTACAACTATAAGTATTTAAGTGAAAAACAAATGAAGTAGAATTAAATGCTGGTGACACGGTGACAGAATTAAAGGTAATAAGATGTATTATCTATATTTTTGAAGTTTTCATTAACTGACTGTGTTATTTGAATTAATAATGTGTAGGGGCATATTAATCCATAGGAGAAACTTATCAAAGTACAGTAAGCTTACCGTGGACATAATACTTCTTAACAGAGGAAGGGATTCTAAGCCATTTAATTTCACTATCTTCATTAAGAATTTTCCACTCAAGAATAAAATACATCAGATTGTAATCACTGGGTGACAGCATCCAGGAAAGAATCACACAACTGCTGTTTAAAGGGTAAGCACTGAGTGACTGCACAATATTTACTGAGGGGAAAAGAAGGAAATTTATTTTTAACTTCAAAATTAATGAAAATCTCCAAACTGTCTTTAGGAACATATAATTTAGTGAAAAAGGAAGAAGGAGGAGAAAGCAGATATTTAGACATATAAATATAAAACATGGCAATTATTTTTATATCACAGAAGTCATATAAGCAGAGAGATGTGGGAATATATGCTATTGATAAATAAGATTTGACCTAAATCCCAAAAAAGAGATTTTTGGATATGGTCAAAAGAGGTTCTCTTCTGTAATAAGGTACAATCCTATTAATCATCCTAATTCCCCCCAGCTCTTCTCTCCCATTGATGGAATCATGCTTTCAAAGCACAAAACTAATCATTTTAACACCCTCTGCACAGAGTCCCACTTCAAGGCCTCCAAACTTCCACAAATGAAGACAAAATTCTCATCATGTCTACAATGCCCTAAGGGCCGTGTCTCAGCACATCTGTCAGCTTTTCTGCGCACACACACACACACACACACACACACACATGCACACACACGCCCCTGGAGATCTTCCTTCGTGTCCTCTCCTGGACCGCAGGATTTTCGGTCAGACTGTTCCTCTCTCGGGGGAGCTCTTCTCCCCACCTTTCATGGAAGTTCAACTCCTATACTGCATCCTCAAGGAAACTTCTCTGACTCTCAATACTGGTTTAGGCTCCTATTTTTTTCTCTTTTATAAAATTATATTCCTTTCCTAGGAACATACATCTCAGTTTGTAAATAGGCATTAACTTATATGATTATTTGATTAAAGTCTGTCTCATCTATTGAACTCTGTGAGACCATTATAATTTTACCCACATTGGAATTTCTACCACCTAGCATAGTGTAGCATTAAACAAATATTTCTATTAATAGAACATACTGATTGAAAATATTTTTAGTGTAAAATACAGTGCAAATGCTGTGAAACTTACATAAAGTTTACACTATATGTACACAATCACAATATAAGGCAGGATATGAAATACTCTAGAAGAGGTAGAAAGTATTCTGAGATTTTAAAAAAGGATAGGCCACATCTAAGTAAAGCAATAAGACAGTATTTCAGGAAGGTACATGATTAGTAGAGGAAGTGAAATTTTAATTTTTCATTAAAAATTGTACTTTGAATATACTATACAAGCTACAAGCTCCTATATAAAATGGTTCTTAATTCCTTGATTAATCAAATACATCAAAATTAATAAAAGGGGTTCATCACATATTAAATGAAATACAAGTTATTTTCAAATCTAAGCAATTACTTGTACCTCTATAATGTCATACTGTCACATATATATGTAGTATATATGACACACATGTGTGTATTTTACCTATTAATATATATGTGTGTATATATATGGACACATTATATGCATATGTATATACATATATAAAGAGAGAGAGAGAGATGCATTCACCTACAACCTGCACTGGCCCAGAAGTTTTAAGTACTAGATTTATCAGGACATTCACATTTATTATTGTACTAGTCCAACAATGTCCTACCACGTTCTCCCACATGAAAACCCAAGGACCACATCACGTAACAGGATATACTCTTGCATTATTTTTTAGACAAAGCAGAGATAAAAGGTCAAAGAGAGACTGATTCAGAGAAGCGTAGGCTTCTTGGAAAATCATTTAGAATGGGAGGGGTTTGCAAAGATTAAATATTAAGAGGAGCACAGGTTTAACACCCTCTACCTTTTCTTACCTTTGCTGATAGACCATGAGAATGTTAAGTTAAAATTTGCAGCAGAAGCACCGATTGAATTGACGGCCAGAACCGTAACAGAATGCGCCTGCTCTGTCCAGGGGAAGGTGAGTCTAGTGTGATTCCCCACGTCTTCCAGCCACGTCCCGTTGTGGGAAGTCTGATGTTTTACCACGTATCTTCTGACACTGCACAATGAGTCAGTTTTCATCAGGGGCTACAGTAAACACCAAAGTTGATTAGCTGAAGGGCTACAGTGCTTTTTCTACCAGCCGAGCTCCTAGAACTCCGAGTAAACATTTCCCACCGGTGGGCAGGGGCCAGACCAGAGCAAGCCCTGATGATTCGAGGCTGAGGTGTGGGCTGCTCTGACAGTCTCCCTGAAGCTGTCTGGAAATCCACACTAGAACTAGAATGTCTCAAAATCATGAATTTTGAGAAATACATAAGGCTATGTACTCACTAGGACAATATTATACCAAATAGTTTCACCATCTTAAAAAATCCCGTTCTTCACCAATTCAAACCTTTCCCCATCAACCAAACACCTGGAAACCACTGATCTTTTTTCTGTCTCTATAGTTATATCTATCTTTTCTTGAATGTCATCTAAGTGCAATCATAATGTAGCCCTTTACACAGGCTTCTAGCACTTAGCAACATTCATTTAAGACTCATCCATATCTTTTGTGGCTTTATATTCTTTTTATCACTTAATATTATTCCCAGGCAGCATTAGTGGTAAAGAACCTGCCTGCCAATGGTAAGAAATGCAGGTTTGATCCCTGAGTCAAGAAGATCCCCTGGAGGAGGGCATGGCAACCCACTCAACTCATTCCTTCCCAGAGAATCCCATCAACAGAGGGGCCTGGAGGGCTACAGTCCATAGGGTTACAAAGAGTCAGACAGGACTGTAGCGACTTTGCACACACACACATTATTCCATTATATGAAAGTATCCAAGTATTTTTTATAAGAATCTATCAAACTATATTCCAAAGTGGTTGTACAATTTTGCACTACTGCCAGCAAAGAATAAAAGGTCCTATTGCTTCACAGTCTAGTCAGCAATTTATTGTGAGTTTTCTTGATTTTAACCATTCTAAAAAATATGTAGTGTATCTCATTGTTGTTCTAGTATGGATTTCCCTAATGACAAATGATGTTTGTAAGGACTGAATGTATCCCTTGAAAATTCTAACAAAAAAAAAAAAATACATTCACTTGGGACAGAAATCAATTCATTTGGAAGAAAGAATGCTTTCAAAATTGCTAAGTTGTATACTCATTGGAAATATCTGCTATATATTTGCCATCATAGAGAAAGAACAATCTCAATGTCCTTGAGGTATGTAGGGAAGGCTATGTTTACTCTGGTTAGGATTAAACACTAATGGAATTTTTTGGACTTGAAGGAACACTAGATATTATCCAGTCCAATCTTCTGTTGATAGAGATGAGGAAACTGAGGGTGAAAGGTCTAAGTGACTGTCAAAATAACACTGATTAACTACACCATGTCAAGCCAAAAACAGAATGAAAGTCTCCAAACTCCAAACCAGTGCTTCCTCCACTCTACATCTCGGCTCTCTGTACTCAACATCTTTAAATGGAAATAAATTTGGGAATGCAGAGTTTACAAAAGATGGTATTATTAAGTAAATCTTTTTACAATGAAGCAAATCTTTCAGGATATAGAAGTAAAATTTTAAATAACATAAAAATCAGGAATACCTTCCAAAGCAAAGTGACATTTCTCTCTTTTTTAGTGGTGTCCTCACTAATTATTCTCCAAAATTCAGGTCCTCTGATAGGAACTGCAAAATGACAAGGAACCCAAGTTGTACATACGATCTTAGAAGGATTATCTTTCAGTCATATTTGAAACACATACTTAGGCATTTTTAAGGCACATTCACAAAGTCTCTGCAGACCTTTCACGTCCATGACAGCTGTGTGGGCTGGAGTACTCCAATTACTCCAGTACCCCAGTCCATCTAGCCTCTTACAGCGTGCCTGGACAGTATAGACTGCACAGAGGTCTGGCACTGGGAGACTGGCAGATTTTAATTTTGCATCATATACCTCGAACATCTGTAAAAGAAGTCAAATCATTAGGTTGATCATTACTAACACATATGTACCTAAAAGACCGTCAGATGCATTTTATTTTAAACTCTAACACTATTCCAAAAGTAAGAGAGAACTGACTTTGCGTTTTCTGACTTTGGAAATTTACTAGGCTCGCAACGTGAATTCCTTCAAGTTAAGGATGGCCTTAGCCATCTTGTTATTTCCATCTCATGACAAGACTAGGACAAGGGTTCTCCTGCAACCTCACTTCCCAGTCACCCTCTTACCCTATTGCTGACCTCTGTCCACAGGCTTTTAATAATTTTACCCTAGTGGCTAGGTAGGACCTACTGCATAGGGCCTGTCTGATATTCAGTCTCTTCAATAAGTAGGCTAACTGTCACATGCAGCTGAAATCACTGTGATCTAGACATAACGGGAGCTCCTGCTATTTCTAGGTTTTGCAGGCTGCTGTCAGAAAATCAAAACAAAAAGGTATTATATATTCACTTGCCACTGTGGGTGTCATTCTGGTTGTTTGATAAAAGCAGCTTCCAAACTGTATCCCATTGAATATGTGTGTTAGAGGAAAAAAGATTCCTTGGTAAAATGAGTTTGAGAAACAGGATGAAATAAAGTCACAAATGTTTCTTAAATTCAGGATTTCTCCAAACCTTTAACATGCAAAGTATCACGATGCTACACTAGGGACTTATAGTGATGCAAGTTTCCTAAACTTTATTTAATGAGATCCTTGTTCAAGAAACATTTTATGGGATCAATGTTCTATATAACACACCTTGGGAAATGATCAATCCCAGGAAATTTCATTCCTTAAAAGGGTTAGCAACTCAATGGATAGAACTTCGGCAAACTCCAGGAGATTATGGAAGACAGGGAAGCCTGTTGTGCTGCAGTCAGTGGGGCCACAAAAAGTCAGATATGACTGAGCGACTGAACAGCAACAAAAACTTAACAAAAAGAACTACAGAATATAGGAGGGTGTATTTTTATGCCAGTAAAATAAATCTTATACAATAAAATTCTCAAATAGTTATAAGAAATAATATTTAGTGAGGCAAGCTGAAGAAATTTCCAGGTGAAAAATACCTTCCATTGTACTTGTTTTCCACTTAAACCATAGCGAATCTGGAACTGAAGATTATTCTCTGGAAAGACTGGCTTTTCCCAAGATATTTTCAATAATCCAATTTTTACAGTAATTTCTGCTTTCACACTGGATGGAGGCAGAGGTTTCACTAGAAAAAAATTTAAAGTATTATGTAACAGTAATTTAAACAGTAACAAAGTTTTTAAATGTTATTATGATTTTATAATCTTCCATTGGGCTTCCCAGGAGGCTCAGTGGTAAAGAATCCACTTGCCAAGCAGGAGATGCGAGTTTGATCCCTGGGTCAGGAAGATCCCCTGGAGAAGAAAACGGCAACCCACTTCAGTATTCTTGCCTGGGAAATTCCATGGACAGAGGAACTTGGCAGGTTACAGTCCATGGGGTCACAAAGAGTCAGACATGACTTAGCAACAATAATCTTCCATACTTTCTATTTATAAAGCAACATCTCTTTCTCAGAATTTTCTCATTCATTGTCTCATTTTATTCCCTACAACTTTATGTGATACATAAGAAAGAGATTATATCTATTTTTCAAATAGAGCTATTGATTTTAAAAAAAAGGTCAATTCATCATCCATGTCACTCTGCACGTTAATAGTAAGACCTAATTAGAAATGGAGCTATTGTCTCTGCATGCAAAAGATACCATATTGAACACATAGGATATTTAATAGCAAACTCTGTTCTATATAGAACTTTAATTAAAAGCAAAAAAACTATACAGTGCATCCATTTCCACACATGTGGTTTCAAACTTTTCTACTGTTTGTTAATAGGTTATTTCTAGCTTAAGGTCAGAGGTAGTCTTGCGGAGGAAAGTCTTGGTTCTCTACAGACTGAGGAAAATAGTTTTTTAAAGGTAGAAACAAAGGCAAAGAGGACCAGATGGCAAGAGCTTTGTTAAAAAATAGTAAAAGACAGTACTCAAACTCAATGTATTTGGGAACTAATCTCTCAAAGCATAATCATGATAGTGTGAACCTCTGAAGCTCCAGACTTGATCAACAATACTTCCTCAGACTGTGGATAACCAAAACTCCTAAACTTTTTTATTACTACTCAGTATCTCATGCTTATTCAGTTCCTCATATGCCGAGAAGACATTCTTCACCAACCAGTATGATGACATATTTTTCACCTTTTGAAAAGGTATTAATAATTCCTCCTCAAAAAAAGAAGTATGACTTTCCAAAAGACCTTAAAGCATTAAATCTGTGGTTGCACTTGACTGAATCATATGAACATCACATCTATATATTCCACGAATGCCTAGTTTGTACAAGGAATGATATGAAGTACAATAGCTCATGTGATCCCCAGAATACTGACTTTAGGGAAGAAGGAGTTTCCCACATTTTATAGATGATTAAATAGTCTCGGAGCACTCAAGCAACTAGCCCAAGTTAACAAAGCTAGTAAAATGAGGAGCTGTCACTCCCAAAGCTGAATTTTCACACTGTCTTCTAATATTTAGTAGGCAATGTAAGTCCAATTTAAATTGCTCAGATATCAAACTGAATCCATGCTGCAGTTGTCACATAGCGGATGCAAGGGTGTATCTGTGCATGTTTGTGGGGAGAGGTGTAGAAGAATTCTTTGCTGTCCTAGAATATTTAGTACCAGAGAAGTACTCCTTACAATAAAATCACTTAAAATGGAACCAAACTAGCGAGGGGCCTGAAGAGGGCAGATCAATTAATTGGGACTTCATATTGAAAAAACACTGTTTTGATTATGATAATTTCATCTTGTATCTAACAAAATTTAGATTTGAAGTCAGATATGTATTAATTATCTGAAAATACAATGGACCAATATTAATGTTTGGTATAGTTTCCCAACAAAATAGTATACAGTATCAAAAGATATTCTTCTGTCTTTGCTAGACAATCATAAATGGGCCACTTTTCAAAGATTTCACAGTGATACTTGAAGTGATATACCAAAATTTCCAAGGGTTCTCTTTATCCTTTGAAATCAAAATATCTTTTTAAAATAGTATGATGGATGTCATCATCTTGATTATTTTCTCTTTATTTCACTTGAGTTATTTTTGGATCCTATCCTTCTGCTTCCTACCTAGCCTTACAAATTAAAGCCTTGAGTTAAGACTACTCAGATTTCAAAAACCATGAGAATATCCAAACTAAACTTTTAGATTAAAAACATCAGATGTTGTCATATGTACACTGAGAAAAAACATAAAATAGTGTATTATTTAGAATAATATCAGTACCAAATTTCAAACCCAGTAACCAATATAACTCAGCAAATTATGTGCTAAACATATTCCAATTGCTAAAAAATTGTGTTATAAGTAAAATAAAAATTGTAAAATTGTCTAAGGCTGATTGTCTTTTCAATCCCACTGGAAGCAGGAAAATAATTTTTTAATCTAGTGTAATCAGAAAATAGCAAAATTCAACTGTTACCCTGAATCAGTCTGAATCCAAATTTGCTAATAAAAATGAAGACATACATGTAGTTTGACGTACCCACAGAATCAGGAATGACACAAGTTGGTGGAGAGTCCAGGGAGCCCAACGTGTGATTAATTCTAATCCACATTGTATAGCCAGATAATAGAAAGATTGGCTGAAATATGCATTCATAAAAACCATCTCTCTGCAAGTGGCAATCTTTGGGTTCAGAAACAGGATGAATAGATGGAACATCGGAACAGTAAAGGCTGCTCCTTAAAAGACACAAAAACAATCAATAAGTATACGACAATGATGAAAGCAATAAGATATCTGAGAAGACTTCTTTGTTGTTTAAAATAGAATTTTTTTGCTCCATCCAAAAGTAGTTGTTCTTCCTGGAAAGGCATTTTTGAATTCCCAGCTATATTATAATATTTCCATAAAAACAGAAAAGCCTTATTAAACATTTCACTTGACAGTAAGTGGGTATGCAACTGAAGTAAACGACAATTTTCTAATAAGTCAAGAAGGATCTAATTAGAGATAGGACTTACACCACCTTGGAAGCTATGCTAATATAGCTCAGTGATCAAATTTTTTTAAATAAAGATCATAAGTGGTAATGGGACATTCCTGAGACAGAAAGGAAGGTAAATTCCTTGCACCTTAAATTCTACCACAAATTGAAAACATAATTGATAGTAAATTATATCTTAATTGACATTGCCCTAATATATTCTAGTTCAAAGCAATATTATTAAAATAATACCAATTCTTGACTTATATACGGATCTTATAGTCAGGTGAGCTTCCCAAGTGACCCAGTGGTAAAGAATCCACCTGCCCGTGTGGAAGACAGAGGAGACACGGGTTCAACCTCTGAGTTGGGAAGATCCCTGAGAAGGAAATGGCATCCACTCCAGTATTCTTGCCTGAAGAATTCCATGGACAGAGGAGCCTGGCGGGCTACAGTCCATGGGGTTGCAAAGAGTTGGACACGACTGAGCACGCAGGCATATAGTCAGGTATATCACTTACTTTCTCAGAGAAGAAAATTAAGAAAATATTTTTATCACTACATCTCAATCAACACTATACCTTAGAGACTATAAAGCATTTCACCTCTTCTTTGAAATAACTCTTCTGCCGCTATTTGCTTTAAATATAGCAGTTACTATTTACTTAGGAATGGGAGTAAGGAGGTTACATGAAAATGGAAAATCCATATTTTTCTGTCCCTTATTTTCCATTTTTTCTTCCTATTTACTCAAAATTACAACCATGTGTGAGTTTGTGTATGTGTGTGTGTGTGTGTGAAAGACTGTGGGGGGTGAGGTTAGATGAGAAAGTGGGATGAGGAGTCATCATCTTGTACATTAGCAGTCCACTTGAAATTCAAAGATTAGCATCATTATCATTATGACAGATACAAACATTTATTGCATGTTTACCAGAAGAAACCATATCACTTAATTATAATTAAATAAAATATTATTAATTCTCACTGAAACCCTTCAAGTCCTATTATTTGTTCCATTGTACAGATAAGGAAAAGGAAGGTTAGAGAGGTTAAAAAACTCAACCAAGCATATGCAGCTAGTTTCATGGTTCTTCTGAAAATACTAGGAAGATAAATGACTCAAAATGCTTAGACAACAGTCATCCACAAACACCACTGAAAATGTCATGGAAAGAAAATAAAGAGATTACAGAAGTAATGTGGTAGACAGTGAATATTCTACTGATTTTAAAGTACTCATAAAAGGTAAGATGAAGACAGCTATTATTCCCACATGAGAGATGAAAAAATTGCACCATTTTTTCTAATACTACACAAGAATATATTGGTAGCAGTAGAAATTGATCAGAACACATTATTTGAGAAAATGGGTTTTTCAAGTAGAAACCTTAGATTTTTAAGAATAAATGAGCACAAGCTATAAAACTGGAAGTCCTGATACAAATGGAGACAGGGTGTTTAAGAGTAGTACACATTCTTGAAAATTACTAAAGGGTATTATAAAAATTAAAATACGTCTATCCTGTCCTAATCAACACATTTTAGATAAGAGCATTTATAGAGAGAAGGAGAATACTACAGGAAGACAATGAACTTGAATTCTTTTTAAAACAGAGAAGGGTAAAAAACAAACGAAGTTACCCTTTACTAGAATAATTTAATCATTGTGAAGTAAACAAAGTTATGGTTACCAAAGGGGAAAGGAGGGAAGAAATAAATAATTCAGGAGTTTGGGATTAACAGATACATACTACTATTTACAAGATAGATAAACAACAAGGATTTACTATATAGCACAGAGAACTATATTCAGTATCTTATAATAACCTATAATGAAAAGAATCTGAAAAGACTAGATAAACACACACACATATATATGCATAACTGAATCATTTTGAAGCACACCTGAAACTAGCACAACATTGTAAATCAACGATAGTTCAATTAAAAAATTATCTTACCTATTTATAAAAGTCATTCATATTGTCTCTCACAATCTCTGTGCCACTACCACCAATTTTTTCTAAAACCTTAATCTTCAGCAAATGATATGAGGCTTCTATAATTCTTCATATTTTCCTCTAGTCAATTATCCAAGTCAGATTAAAAATGTATAGACATTAGTTTTCAGGATTTCATTCCTTAACTACATATTAATTATTTCTCCACATTAAATGCAATTTTGGAGAATTAACTGATCATCAGAAAAAATAATCTGATGTAAAAACAAATTACAACTTTTTGTGTGTGAATTTTTTCAATAATCACCAATTTATTTAACTTCTCAAAAATTTCCTAATTAAGTATATTCTACTTTCCTCTTTCAGGAATAAACCTACAAGATTATCACTATTATGATATTTTTATAAGAAATGCTTATCTCACCATATCCACAAAAAAATAAAATAGCAAAAATAATACATACCTATGATACCTCAGCTGCAAATTGCTTCCTGCAAGTGATTGGATTGCATTGGGTGACCATCTGCAAGTCATTTTAGTTAAGTACCCATCAGTTTCACATGATATATTGATATTGACATCTATTTAAAACACATTAAAATATTACTATAAAGCAAAAACACCAAAACATGTTTTAATGAAAATAAAATTTCCTGAGCATCTTCAATGGGACTCTAAGATAGAGTCCATAATAAAAATGTCTCTCATGGAAAAAAAGAAGACAAGCCTGGGATTCTTACCAATCACATATAATTCAGCATAGCGATGGTGGCACTCTTGTGCATTGCAGCAGTACACTGCATCATAGGTGAACTTTCCTCGGGGGTTGGTTGCATTCAAGTTGGGAAAAGTAACTTTGCTAATATGGTCATCCACAACATCATACTGGCTTTGAGGAACCTTCTCAGCTAAATTCAACCACCAAACAATCTTTTTTGAGGAAACGATCTTCTTTTCATTTGTATAGATACAGTGAAAAGAAACGTTAGACCCAACCGTTGTCAGAATTTTAGGTGGAAAGTATATGACATCTGTAATGGGGGTAGAAAGATATGATATAAGATCAAGAAAGAAAACATCACATAAGTAATTGATACCACATAAAAAGGCTTCACCAGGCATTCAGCATTACACTGCCCCAAATAAAATGAGTGTACGGAGAGACTGCAGAACTGTAGCTGCCCATCCATGTTTCGTTAGTAAGCGTCCCAAGCATCCTCATCCTCAAATGACTTGAGCGTCCATAAATGTCTTCAGAATTTTTTAAGAACAGAGATTTACTCATTATAAAATATGTTTTAGTGAATGACTGTCACTTGCCACTAGGCAGAAAACTAGTGACAAAGAAATACTGCCTAATTCTACCATGGCATGTACCCCATCAGACTCTGCTTTCAGAATCAGTGAACCTCAGCCAAGTTCTCAAGTCCAATCCCTACAAAGCAAGATCCTGAAGGATAAGTGGTGATGGCCCTTCTCTCACTTGAATACATGAAAATTTCAAGTAAGCAAGTAGAGAAACGAGCTTTAAATAAGAAAACTTGTTAGGAAATGTAAAATCAAAGATGTGCCAGTAAACAAGGCAGGCAAAACTGCAAACACTGTTCTGTAACATCATTTTAAGTTATTTTGTGCCAGTGTCATGTGGTTGAGGACAAGGAGAATCAATATTTCTCTAAAATATTATTTTTAACATTTATACACTATTCCATAGTACTATTTCAGTCTCCTATTATTGGAAACATTTTATTTTTCTTTGTGTGCTCAGTTTTCTCCGACTCTGTGACCCAGGCTCCTTTGTCCATGGAATTCTCCAGGCAAGAGTACTGGAGTGGGCTGCCACTTTTATTCCTGATCCAGAAATCAAATCCATGTCTCCTGCATTGGCAGGTGAATTCTTTACCATTGTGCCACCTGGGAAGCCATAGTTAAGTTTCTATTTTTTTAATCAGAAACAGAAAAAAAGTAAACAAATGTTTACACAGGAAGAAATTATTTCTGCCATAGTGCATTAAGAAAACAGGGTATTTAAGTTGTAAAATTTGAGGTAAGCTATTTTCTGCTGATGGAATATGAACATCTGTTTCCGTATATATCCTTTGAGTTGCCCTCAAAACAAATCCAAAGACTTTGATTAGTTCTTCTTGTTTTTCTCTTTTCTGTAGTAGCTTGCTAAACTCCAATGTCTTAATATTTACAATCCGTTGAATATATCTGCATTTGCTATGTCTACAGTCAAGTATAAACAGGAAAAAACTTCATAGCATGAAATTACTGGACAGAAGTTAGCTCTTATATTTATGAATCTCACCGAGGGTGGACCTCAGGCTTCACTGGTAATTACTTACTTACCACACACCTCATTACCAACTGCCTCAAAAGTCTCAATCAGTTTTTTTTTAAAAAAGAGTACAAATAATATTTCCAAAATTAAGTTGAAGCTTTAATTTGAAAGATAATAAGAAGGTCAAAGCATTTCACTTTGAAATTGAAGCCTAAGTAAGACTTACTTGAGAAACATAATTAAAGTCCCAGCATTTTCATGTAATTAAGTGCTAAAATAGCTTAAAAAACAAGTTATTAAAAACCTGATGATCTATAAAATTTACACTGAACAAATGTATTGAAATTGATATGTGTTGACTATTTAATTTTCAAAATAATATAAATATATCTTTTATTCTCATGTGAGATATTACTACACAACAGTTTGTAAATTAAGACAACAATAATGATTTTCTTCTCATGACCAAATATCAATACCTTTACAGGATCTGCATTAATGAATTCTATTTAAAAAGGAAATTCTATTGACATATATTAGTAAATTACTCAAAAGAACATAAATCATGAATCAAACATTTTAGATAAATTATTTTAAAATGTGTGTCTTTATCATAGCTCCATAAAATTTATTTTTTAATTCTTGGAGCAGATTACCTAGTTTTCTTTAAGAAAAAGTATTTCCTCTAACCTGGTATAAGAGCTGCACAAGAAATGTAGGTATTATCTAATATCTCTTTCTCCTCTTCTTTCACAGCAACAAGAATGCAGTTAATAAAGTTACTACAAGAATTCAGCACTTCTAAAGTTGTTTTTAGAATGTAAATTGAAATATTCATAAGTTCTGGGAAGGCCCTGGGTTTTCCTTGAAAAGCATCTTCCAGCAGCTATAGAGAAAGAATCCATTAAATTCACTTTAAAAGAATCCATAAGAATTCCTTGACTAGGAATAGTCAATGCTTCATTAACTATGCACTTGGTAGGTACAGCTTAAACGCATTAATGAATAAAATGTGGCAGTTACAAAGGTCCTGAGAATTAGTATTCTGTCTGCAGCAATATTTACATAAGTAACCTTTGTTTAAAGTGTTTGGAAATAGTAAAACAGGTGTGCTAACACATTCTAAACAAACTAACGCCTCAATCTCATGGAACGTTTCTGTTTGCTGGCGGTGAACAATGGTAGTGAACCTAATCATATTAAGTAACTAGACTTAAGGGGGAAGGATTCGAATCTCTTTACACGAGAATAGGAAGTCCCCAAGTTTGGAGGCGTACTTTACTGTTGCACAGCTTTCAGGAAATAAATGAGCCTCAAGCGTGGTCAGCACTATAAAGCGCAGACGCTGCAGCCAGCATAACTCGGCAAATCTAAACCAAAAAACCCAAGCAATGCTGAAACCTCATTTACCAGGAATCATGAAGGAAATGAGGTGTTCCAATAAAATGCTCTATATAATTAAATGTACTGCTTACTAGCTTTGAGGGTCAATTTTTAGGGCTAACAGAAATCTTGTATAATTATACATTATGTGCTTAATTGCCTTATTAGTGGTTATAAACATGAACTTTGGAGTTGGGCTA
Source organism: Antilocapra americana (assembly GCA_007570785.1). Lineage (NCBI taxonomy): Eukaryota > Metazoa > Chordata > Mammalia > Artiodactyla > Antilocapridae > Antilocapra > Antilocapra americana. The sequence continues at coordinate 3,423,387 of ML661344.1, read as the reverse complement.
CTTTGTAATTGTATCAACTGTTACAAGGACTTAACCCTATCTAATTCGCAACTTCTTTGTTTATGAAAGAGGGATAACAGTCCTCATCCCACAGGTCACTGAAAGGATGAAATGTTAGTATGTGCAAAGCACATAGTGCCTGAAGCCCAGGAAGCACCCTAGAATTGTCAATAGTATGATTAGTCAAAAGGAGTTCTCAATCTGCCTTTTATTTGTGATTTAATACATATCACATCATTACAGCAGATAATACTAGAATAGAGAAATGCGCCTGGGAGATGCTAAAGTGCATAGGCTCTCCTCCCCTCTACTGGTGTCCTAATCTACTTTCCATTTGACAAGTTTCTGTCTTTCCCTTGATAATCACATGGTATCACTCCTGGCATCTGAGCTCTCCAAGTTGGCTACATTAGTAAGCTTAACCTCACACTCACTGCTATATCAACAAACTCTGGCCTTTGAGGTAGCTGTTTACTTACTGTCTGCATTCATTCCTCATTTCCAGGTTTTTCTGTTTGGAACGTCTACAGTCACTAAAGGGACACATCTGTGTTGAATAAGTAAAAGACTAGCTATTAATGGTAATATTGTTTCTGGATCTCTAAAATCACTGCGGATGGTGACTGCAGCCAAGAAATTAAAAGATGCTTACTCCTTGGAAGGAAAACTATGACAAACCTAGACAGCATATTAAAAAGCAAAAACATCACTTTGCCCACAAAGGTCCCTATAGTCAAAGCTATAATTTTTCCATAGTCATGTATGGATGTGAGAGTTGGACCATCAGGAAGGCTGAGCACCAAAGAATTGATGTTTTTGAACTGTGGTGCTAGAGAAGACTCTTGAGAGTCCCTTGGACAGGAAGAAGATAAAACCAGTAAATCCTAAAGGAAATCATTTAACCCTGAATACTCATTGGAAGGACAGATGTTGAAGTTGAAGCTCCAATACTTTGGCCACCTGATGAGAATAGCTGATTCACTGGAAAAGATGCTAGGAAAGAATTAAAGCAAAAGGAGAAGCGGGTGGCAGAGGATGAGAGGATTGGATAGCATCACTAACTCAATGAACATGAATTTGAGCAAACTCTAGAAGACAGTGAAGGACAGGGAAGCCTGGGGTGCTGCAGTCCCTGGAGTCACAAAGAGTCGGACATGACTTAGTGACTGAAGAATAATAATTATTGGATACTGCACAAGCAAATAAATTGGCAATGCTTCTTTTCAACAAAACATACATACCTTTATTACCTTCATGTAAACAAAACACATAATATTTGCCTATGGAAGGGCATATACATGTGTACATATGTGTTTTATAGTATATATTAAAATATCTGGTTTATTATGAAAGCATAAAAATATGATACAACATATTAGTAAACCAAGCAAATTTAATCCTACAGATACTGATATGAGCTAGGAAAGAAATAGAAGTATAAAAGGGTTTTGCATAAAGCAAAACAGAACTAAAAATATGTCCATCGAAAAAAAACAACCCAAAATAAAACCTTATATGAAATGTAATACAAGTAGTTATTATATTATTCTGGATCAGAGATTTCATTTAATCCAACCAAATGCATAACATTCCTAAGAATCATTATACTAGGAAAGTATAAACATATAACTTGAACATCAGAAAACTTTAAAACAATCATGATTCTTTTAGAATTTCCTTTTTCTTCAGCAAGGGTAGGTTCTCAGATCTTATTAGGAAGAAAAAATGCAAAGAATGAAGCCATTTTCTTGTAGAAGAGAAACATTTCACCAGACAGCAAAGTAAAGGTGCAAGTTAGAGGCCATTCAGAATGGGAGCAGGGGCTGTTGCCTCCACCTCCCTGGTCAGCTTCCCTATCCCACCACCCACTTCACCCAGCCCTCCAGGGAACATTCACTGAAATTTGATGCTGTTAATTCATTCACTCTATGCATTTCACAGCCGGTCTTTAAGACCTATCAATCAATGACATATAATTCAAGATGGAACAAAAGCTGCATTTTCAGCATCCTGTTACATACATCGTGATGCTCAATGATTATCTGAGGAATAGAGGTGAGACATTCCCACCTTCTAGATCTGCTCACTCATGGTTCCTGACTTTTCCAGTGAGGATTGATCCCTTGTAATGCTTAGTGCTTACTTTAGCTCCTCTCACAGTGTTATCTGTGCTAAGCAATTAGATATGTATCATGTCAGCCCCTAAATTTCATTAGACTTTGAGATTCTGAATATTGAGTTTGTCAATTTACAAGCTTGATGTTTATAAACTATGATCCACTATTTCACAGGTGCTTACTAAGAGTCAGGCACTGCAGTAAGCACTTTATGTGCATCGTTTCATTCTATCCACATAAAAACTCCTTATTCCATAGATGAGGAAACTGAGGTATAGGGAGGTTAAGAAACTTTTCAAATTAGGGGGCGAGGGCAGGACTCCTACAAAATTCTGTCAGACTCCAAAGTCAGTACCTTTAAACTACCAGTGATACTTACTTTTTAACCATCAATGCTTTTAAATAAGTAAGCAACTAATAAATAAGCCAGTTTAGTGTTTACATGTTTACATGGTTTAGTATTTTACATGGTACTTGCTTTCTCTGTATATCTACTATCAAGCTGAGCGAGTTTGAGTGGGAATAATTTTGCACATTGGACAGATTGAAAACTAGTCAAAGAACTATGAACTGCCTTCCTACATTCACAGCCTGGCTTGTGCCACGGCTACCACCATTAGACTCCTGGGCCTCTATGTAAAACATGGCACTTCAACTCCATGAGGAAGCTGTGAATAAACTGCAGTTTTTCTGATGTTAAAGAGTATTTTAAAAACATGAAAGCTGAAAGTAAAAGCTTGGAAAAGAAAGCATCTGGAGTGAAAAGAATTGCTTAATTATATAACATACATAATATTCAAATAAAACTTTAGTATTTAAAACTTATACCAAATAAATATATCTGATTTTCAAGTGTAAATTCAGGAAACATCAGTACAAACAGTGTTCTGAATTTGTAAATTTGGAACTTTTATATCAACTCTGCCTTTTGAGTAAGAAAGAGTAATTCAGCAAGATACTGCTATGAATGCACATAAATGAGGGAACTCTCACACAAATTTTCACTAAAGGATTACCTTGTTCGAAATTTAAGTTAGAAGTTAATATGGTGTTCCTCCTTTTGGTTTACCACCATAAAATTTAGTATAATATATAGTTAAGTATAATATGCCAAAAACATTTAAGTATAATATGCCAAAAACAATTCAGGAATCATACTCCACCTGTGAACAGAAGTGACTCTTACAAAACCTACCTTGTGTAGTAAAGGTATGAAGGGCGCTCCAGTCACTCCAGATTCCTAGGCCATCCAATCTCTTACTCCTCACCTGCACATCGTATGAAGACCCAGGAAGCACACTGTCTACTAGCAGAGACGTAGCTGAGACAATCTCATCAGCCTGTTAAATACCATTTGAAAACATCAGAGCATCAGGTTGATGTGAAACCTTTACCAAAATTGATTACAAGCAGGTCTCTACGAATTTCAAAGAATTAAAATCTTACAGAGGAGTTAGCTGGCCACAGTGGAATTTAACAGAGATAAATAACCCAGTAACAAACATTTGACTGACATTAGTTAACAATATTTTCAAAAGCCTGTAAGTCCAAGGGAAAAAAAATCACAGTGATAATCAGCATATATTTTTAACTGAATGATAATGAATACTGACTTTTCAAACTTTGAGAGGAACAGCTAAAATCTGTGAGAAGCTTCAAGCCTTTGTTGGCATCAATAACATACAAGATATTAATAGACTACAATGCACAGGGGGACATCCTTGATCACCCAGTGGTTAAGAATCTGCCTGCAATGCAGGGGACACAGGTCTGATCCTTGGTTGGGGAACTAAGATCACACATCCCATGGAGCAACTAAACCCACACAGCAAAATGAAAGATCCCACGTGACACAGCAAAGATCCTGCATCCTACAGTTAAGACCTGACACAGCCAAACAAATAAGTAAATATTGAAAAAAAAATGATGATATACAGGGTAGGCAGAGAGCTATAACTATCCCTAGAGCAATGGGTCACAGAAGAAGGGCATGAATAATTTTTAGAAGAACCCTGGTCTGATGATCAGCTGTGTATGTCAGTTGCTCAGCCGTGTCCAACCCTTTGCAATTCCATGGACTGGAGCCTGCCAGGTTCCTCTGTCCATGGAATTCTCTGGGGAAGAACAGTGGAGTGGGTTGCCATTTCCTTCTCCATGATGATCAGCTAGGGTCAATCAAAATACAGGTTACAAACCAGAGAGAAAATATCTAAGAGACATAACTTCATAAAACAACCAATGAGGTATTCTGAAGCTATTGAACTTCCTGGCCCATTTGACTGTTAGGCCACATGGAATAAAAATGGCAAAAAGCCTCAGGAATACATTAAACAACATCAGATTGCCTGTGTTTAAAATCCTGAAGTCAAGTGGCATTAGGAAACATCACTACAAACAAAGCTAGTAGAGGTGATGGAATTCTAGTTGAGCTATTTCAAATCCTAAAAGATAATGCTGTTAAGTGCTACCTTCAATATGCCAGCAAATTTGGAAAACTCAGCAGTGGCCACTACTGGAAAAGGACTGGAAAAGGTCAATTTTCATTCCAATCCTAAAGAAGGACAATGCCAAAAAATGTTGAAAGTACCACACAATTGCAATCATCTCACATGCTAGCAAAATAATGCTAAAAATTCTCCAAGCCAGGCTTCAACAGTACATGAACCATGAACTTCCAGATGTTCAAGCAGGATTTAGAAAGGGCAGAGGAACAAGCGGTCAAATTGCCAACATCTGTTGGATCATCAAAAAAGCAAGAGAGTTCAAAAAAAAAAATCTACTTCTGCTTTATTGACTACACCAAAGCCTTTGACTGTGTGGATCACAACAAACTGTGGAAAATTCTGAAAGAGACAGGAAGACCAGACCATCCTACCTGCATCCTGAGAAATCTGTTTGCAGGTCAAGAAGCAATAGTTAGAACTGGACATGGAACAACAGACTGGTTCCAAATAGGGAAAAGACTACATCAAGGCTGTATACTGTCACCCTGCTTATTTAACTTGTATGCAGAGTACATCGTGCAAAATGCAGGGCTGGAGGAAGCACAGGCTGGATTCAAGATTGCCAGGAGAAATATCAATAACCTCAGATACCCAGATGACACCACCCTTATGGCAGAAGGCACAGAAGAACTAACAAGCCTCGTGATGAAAGTGAAAGAGGAGAATGAAAAGTTTGGCTTAAAACTCAACATTCAGAAAGCTAAGATCATGGCATCTGGTCCCATCACTTCAAGGTAAATAGATGGGGAAACAATGGAAACAGTAAGAGACTTTATTTTGGGGGAGCTCCAAATCACTGCAGATGGTGACTGCAGCCATGAAATTAAAAGACACTTGCTCCTTGGAAGAAAAGTTATGACCAACCTAGAAAGCATATTGAAAAGAGGGACATTATGTCACGGACAAACATCCATCTAGTCAAAGCTATGGTTTTTTTCCAGTAGTCATATATGGATGTGAGAGTTGGATTATAAAAAAAGCTAAGCACCAAAGAATTGATGCTTTTGAACTGTAGTGTTGGAGAAGACTTTTGAGAGTCCCTTGGACTGCAAGGAGATCAAACCAGTCAATCCTAAATATCCTGAATATTCATTGGAAGGACTGATGCTGAAGCTGAAACTCCAATACTTTGGCCACCTGATGCAAAGAACTGACTCACTGGAAAATACCCTGATGCTGGGAAAGACTGAAGATGGGAGGAGAAGGGGATGACAGAGGATGAGATGGTTGGATTGCACCACCAACTTGATGGACATGTATGTGAGCATGCTCTGGGAGTTGACAATGGACAGGGAAGCCTGGCGTGCTGCAGTCCATGGGGTAACAGAGTCGGACACAACTGAGCGACTAAACTGCAAGTCTTAGAAAATTAGCCCAGATCTAAAGAGACAGGTTTTCACCTCTAAGTTATATAACAATTAGTTTTACAAATTAAAATGCCAAAGTTATGACCCATGAGGCTCTTCACAACTCCTCCTTCTCCCCTACCCCTCCACTACTGCTCTTAACCTCACTCACTGCCCTGACCTCCAACTTCCCATCCAACTAAGGGCCTACAAACTGCTATTTCCTCTATTTAGACCCTAATTCCCCTGCATCACCACCTCCTTCGAATCCCTGTTCAAATATCATTTTTGTAAAGAAATCTTCCCCTCCCTCCAATTAATATTACAACCCATCCTCTACCACTTGCACTTCCAAGCCCCCCTTACTGTTCTACTGTTCTTAGTGTATCTTGAGTTCTTGGCTCTAGTGGTGCACAACATCTTCTGAAAAAAAACTTGACAGACTGTACTGTATAAATGCATGGACTGCATGTAAACAAATATATAAATAAGATTAATTTATTAATTAGTAATAAATGTATAATTTATTATATAAATAATACAATTTATTTTTATTATATAAAATTTAAAAATAAAAATTTTATAATATATAAATAATATAATTTATTTTATAAATTGTATAAATTTTATTAATAATAAGAATAAGATAAATAATTTAAAATATTTTAATTATTTATGGCATGTAAAATCAAAAGCCAGAGAAGGTCTTTAAGTGAAAATACTATGATTATGAATTCAATAGTTCTATATCTGGACTTCTTGTAGTCATTAGTCGTATGTCTGTGTCTGTGTTAACGAGATGGAGAAGGACAGTGAGGGGGAGAATAGAGAATTAATCTAATATACATAAGCTTTTGGAAAAGGAACTTTTTCTGGCAGTAAATTCTAGAAGTTTGTCATGCTTATCAAAATATAACACGGATTCATATGTAAGAGATATTTAGTAACACTGAACAGCTTTCTAAAATCATTTTATAGAAGATGCAGAAATTTTGTGTACATGCTCATTTCTTTTGCTGATCTTGAATGAAAGCCAGTGGTCCGATATTGAAGTATGACTGAATCTCCTCAAAAACAGTATACACGCTTGATAGACAGAGGCGTTCTCTATGGGACTTGGAGGGCGTCTCACCTTTTCTTTAATTGCTTCTCAACTTTTCATTTTATTTACTGAAATATACTTACTTTTCTCATATATTTTGTAGAATTCTCTGAATATTTCACGTGATATTGAAGGTGAAATGGTACCAATGTTGGGCTGGACCACGAAATCTTTAAACTACCAGTGTCTGTGATTTCCATATGCAAACCTAACGGTGGATCAGGCTTCACTTAAGAAAAAAAGAGAACACTTTTAAGTTATTTTCATGATAATCATAAAATGAAGTTAAAATGAATTTTTAGCATATCCTATTCTTTAAAGTAAGGAGTCCTTATCCAAAGGCTAATTACAGAACCAAAATATTTACTACTATACCTTACCACAGCAATCCATGTATTTTTGCTTCCTTCTCCCTACTTGGTAAAAACTAGAAATCAGAAAATGATGTTATTTTGACAAATGTGATTTCCTGTTATAAAAAAAACCCTGCTTAACTTTATTGAACCTAGCTTTTCCCACACTTATTTGAAGCCTCCCCTGATGAAACCCACTGTTTTAGTGAATGACAAGGAGAAAAAGCATTTTGCAGAGCACTACTTGGAAAATGCATAAAAATTTTGCATGCAAAAATCAATGCATCTACGCATGCAGATTCATATAAATCTGTATGTAAAACAGTAAATTAATTTTCAAATTCAACAAATCGAGACATACCCACTCAGACAACCCATAGCATACACAATTTACATACAGTAAACACAGCATTAGCAGGACTTGGCTTGTCACCAGAAATGGAGATAGAGTTCTTATCCTAATAGAGTATTTAACTCAGCATCTAATTTCTGAGTTTATTTGTGTATGTGTTTTATGTATGCATATGCATTTGTGTATATACATAGGTGGATATTTATGTCTGTGCAGTTTAAAACATACAATTTAAAACATACAACAAACTTTAAATCATCTGTAGAAACAACGCAAACATCTTACAATAAATGGATTGAACAAATAATGGTTCATACCTTTAAGAGTAATCTATAGTCATTAAAATCATATTAGAGAAGAATGTTGGAAAAGTTTAATATTGCTAGTTTTGAAAGTTTATTAAGCAATGTGAAAATGAAAGTGTCAGTCACTCAGTTGTGTCCGACTGTTTGTTATCCCATGGACTATGCAGTCCATAGAATTCTCCAGGCCATAATACTGGAGTGGGTAGTCATTCCCTTCTCTGGGGGATCTTCCCAACCCAGGGATCGAAGTGGGTCTTCTACACTGCAGCAGATTCTTTAACATCTGAGCCACCTTAATGGGCTTAAAGGGAAGCCCATTAAGCAATGTATATACTTGAATTCATTAAAATTTGAACAAATAAAAGGATTGTGTAAATATGCATTAAAATAGAAAAAATGCCAAAATAGTAGAACATAAATGATGCATTTTTCTTCTGTATGCGTCTTTATGCTTTCAAGATTTTTACAATTAACAAGAATTACTCATAAACATAGAAATCATTACACTGAAATATTTCCTGACATGTATTTTATTTTCAAGAAATAATGGCACATTAATATTTTCCACATTCCATAATTTCAAGAATTCAATCATAGTTTTTTCCTTTTCCTCAAGTCAAAATTAATGAAGTCTTACTCTCTGCGACATACTACAAATTTTAGTTACTTTAAAGCAGGAAGGGCTAAACTAGAAAGTCTAAAGTCTAGAAGTAACAGGTGAAATCCATGACCAAAAAGACAGACACCAAACAGAAGTGAAATCATAAAATTATAAACTATTTTACATTTCTTATATGTATACATATATGCCTTTGTATTAGAAATTCAAAAGTAAATCTTTCCCTGGATCCCCTAGGTACTCAATCCCAGACCACACATACTGGCTTCTTTCAGGGGAAAATTCCTCCAAGGAGCTGGCATTACTCACTCTCAATTTTGCATACTGTTTTCCTAACCAACCTATTCTGATCAGGTCTTCCTTCTTGCTAGTTCCCTGAAACTACTCTTACCAAGGTCACTATTCTTTGCTGAATCCAATGTCAACTGTCTGATTCATTTTGCTCCATCTCTCAGCAGTGTCCCAAATGCTTATTCTGTAAGTAGTGGACAAGTAGAAATACTTTGTCCACCTGGTTTCCAGCGACCACATTCCTTTACTCCTCTTCCCTCTGATTGCCTCTCAGTCTTTCTCTCACTGGACTCTAAATGCGTGCCCTCATACAATCCCATAAACATCTGATGCTAGAGACTCCCAAATATATATCTCCCCTGAACTCTAGAAGCATATATCTAACTACCTACTCAACATCTCTTTGATTTCTAATAAGCATCTCAAATATAATTCATCACACACCTAATTATCTCCGATATCTCCCTTTGGTAACACTATTCTGCTACTAACCAGGTCCAAGCCTAAGTGCCATCCTGACTCCTCTCTGTCCTTCACACTCCATACCCAATCCACTAGAATGTTCAGTCTGCACCATCTCCTGAAAAGAGAAAGTCGCTCAGTCATGTCCTACTCTTTGCAACCTCATAGATTATACAGTCCATGGACTTCTCCAGGCCAGAATACTGGAGTGAGTAGCCTTCCCCTTCTCCAGGGGATCTTCTTAATCCAGGGATTGAACCCAGGTCTCCCACATTGCAAGTGGATTCTTTACCAGCTGAGCCACAAGCAAAGCCCAAGAATACTGGAGTGGGTAGCCTATCCCTTGTCCAGCGGATCTTCCCAACCCAGTAATTGACTGGGGTCTCCTGCATCGCAGGCGGATTCTTTACCAACTGAGTATGAGGGAAGCACCATCTCCTAATAGATCCCAAGCCTGATCATTTCTTTACTTCTCCACTGAAACAACCCTAAGCCAACTGGACAACTCTAGCAGCTGCCTATCTGACTACTCTGCTTCCATTCTTGCAAGTATCCCTTTTCCCTTCCTCATCAATTTACTTCTTCAATACAGCAGACATTTTAAACATGTGCATGAGCATGCATGTGTGCTTGCGTGTGCCCACACACACACAAACACACACGTCTGATCACATCACTCTCCTGGTACAAAAGCTTCCACTGCAATTAGAATAAAATCCAATCTTTTTAACCATAGCCTGTGGTATGACCTGGATGCAGATGACTCTCTAACCACATCTCTGAATGTTCCCCTACCTTATTTACTCTAAGCAAAAGGCTCTTATCTTTGGTTCTTCCAAATTCTGAGCTCATTCTATCCCAAGAATTTTGTGAGTGCTGTTCTTCCTGCTCAAAGCACCTTTTGTTCTGGATTGTCACATAGTTATCTCTTTTTCTTTCCATTTAAATGCTATTTCCTAAAAGAGGACTTCCATAGCTGAAATAATAGACCCTACACCTAACATTCTCTATTGTACAACTTGTCTTATTTTATTTCTTTCAATTTTGAGATCTTAATCACACATACCCAAATACAAAAAGATTTTTTCCCCAAAATTATCTGAAATGACACATTTTTTAAAGTTTCTTATAAAGTCTATCACAGCACCTTAACTACTTTATTTTTAAAAACAATTTAATTTGATGCTGGCTCTAATACTTCTAAAAACTCACCCTCATAGAACTGGTTTTAAAAAGAGAAGATGAGGAGTAGGGACTAAGATGGCGGAGGAATAGGACGAGGAGACCACTCTCTCCCCAATAAATACAACAAAAGAACATTTAAAAACCGAGCAAACTCCATAAAACAACATCTGAATGCTGGCAGAGGACATCAGGCATCTGGAAAGGCAGCCCATTGCCAACAAAAGAAGTATTTTTGAGAATCCAATCTTTACTCTAGATTTTTAATCTTTGCTTAATAGTATTTGGTATCAACTTTGTATCTTTAAGAATCCAAGCTTCAGTATCCATTGTTACTTGGGAGTGAGATCACTGGCTTGACTGCTCTCTCCCCATTCTTGACTCTCCTCCCCCCCGCCACCAACCAAGTCACCTCTATCATCCCCCTCCCCCTTATCTTCTCTACCCAACTCTGGGAATCTGTTTGAGTGTTACGAGTTGTGAAGAACACTGAGATAACTGATCACTGGCTGGATCTGTCTCTGTCCATCTGACTCCCTCTTTTCTCTCTGTGGTCACTTCTGTCTCCTTCCTCCCTCTTCTCCTTGCCGTATAACTCTGTGAACATCTCCAAGGGATCCAGGCTGTGGAGAGCACACAGGGAAGTGATCACTGGCCACTTCACTCTCTCACCATCTGATTCCTCTCTTCTCCTTCTGTTCACCTCTATCCCCTCCCTCTGCTCCATGCCATGTAACCCTGTGTACCTGTCTGGGTGTCCCTCACTGTAGAAAAACTTCTCATCATTAAACTAGACGTTCTACCATCATTACTGCATAGATGAAGGAGTCCTGAGGCTACTGGAAGACAGGAGGCTAAGCCCAGATCCTGAGAATTCCAGAGAACTCCTGGATCCAGGAGTTAATTAATCGATAGGAACTCATCAAACCCCTCCATACCTAAACTGAAACCAAGCACACCCCAAGGGCCAACAAGCTCCAGAGTAAGATATACCAAGCAAATTCTCCAGCAACACAGGAACATAGCCTGAAGCTTCAATACACAGGTTGCCCAAGGTCACACCAAGCCCACCAACATCTCAAAACTCTTTACTGGACACTTCATTGCTCCTTAGAGTGAGGAAACCCAGATCCACCCACCAGAACACCACACAAACTTTCCCAATCAGGAAACTTTGACAAACCACACATCCAACCCCACCCATAGTGAGGAACCTCGAAAATAAAGGGACAGCACAACAAGAAAAACAAGATGAAAAGGCAGAGAAATACCCAGCAGGTAAAGGAACAGGATAAATGTCCTCCAGACCAAACAAAAGACGAGGAGATAGGAAATCTACCTGATAAAGAATTCCAAATAATGATAGTGAAAATGATCCAAAATCTGGAAAATAAATTGGAGTTACAGTTCAATAACCTGCAGGCAAGGAATGAGAAGATGCAGGTAAGCTTTATCAAGGATGTAGAAGAAATGAAAAAAGAGTCAAAATACAATGAACAATGCAATAAACGAGATCAAAAATACCCTGGAGGGAACTAACAGTAGAATAACAGAGATAGAAGACAGAATGGTAGAAATAAATGAAACAGAAAGGAAAAATGAAAAAAGAATTAAAAGAAATGAGGACAATCTCAGAGACCTCTGGGACAATGTTAAACGCACCAATATTCAAATCATAGGAGTCCCAGAAGAAGAAAACAAAAAGAAAGACCATCAGAAAATTCTTGAGGAGATAATTGTTGAAAACTTCCCTAAATTGGGAAAGGAAATAATCACTCAAGTCCAAGAAACCCAGAGAGTCCCAAATAGGATGAACCCCAAGCGGAACACCCCAAGACACATATTAATCAAATTAACAAATATCAAATTCAAAGAGCAAATATTAAAAGCAGCAAGGGAAAAACAACAAATTACTCACAAGGGGAATCCCATAAGGATAACCGCTGATCTCTCAATAGAAATGCTTCAGGCCAGAAGGGAATGGCATAACATACTTAAAGTCATGAAAGAAAATAATCTACAACCCCGATTACTGTACCCAGAAAGGATCTCATTCAAATTTGAAGGAGAAATCAAAAGCTTTCCAGACAAGCAAAAGCTGAGAGACTTCAGCAACACCAAACCAGCGCTCCAACAAATGCTGAAGGATCTTTCCTAGACAGGAAACAAGGATAGGGTATATAATCTCAAACCCAAAACAATAAAGTAAATGGCAATGGGATCATACTTATCAATAATTACCTTAAATGGAAACGGGTTGAATGCCCCAACCAAAAGACAAAGATTGGCCGATTGGATACAGAAACAAGACCCCTATATATGTTGTCTACAAGAGACCTACCTCAAACCTAGGGACACATATAGACTGAAAGTTAAAGGCTGGAAAAAGATATTCCATGCAAGTAAAGACCAAAAGAAAGCAGGAGTGGCAATACTCATATCAGATAAAGTAGACTTTAAAATAAAGGCAGTGAAAAGAGATGAAGATGGACATTACATAATGATCAAAGGATCAATCCAAGGAGAAGAAATAACAATTATAAATATATATGCACCCAACATAGGAGCACCACAATATGTAAGGCAAATGCTAACAAGTATGAAAGGGGAAATTAACAATAACACAATAATAATGGGAGACTTTAATACTCCACTCACACCAATGGATAGATCAACTAAACAGAAAATTAACAAGGAAACTAAAATTTTAAATGATACACTAGACCAGTTAGACCTAATTGATATGTATAGGACATTCCACCCCAAAACAATGAATTGCAACTTTTTCTCAAGCACACACGGGACCTTCACCAGAATAGATCACATCCTGGGCCATAAATCTAGCCTTGGTAAATTCAAAAAAATTGAAATCATTCCAAGCATATTTTCTGACCACAATGCAGTGAGATTAGATATCAATTACAGGAGAAAAACCATTCAAAAATTCCAACATATGGAGGCTCAACAACACACTGCTGAATAACCAACAAATCACAGAAGAAATCAAAAATGAAATTCAGTTATGCATGGAAACGAATGAAAATGAAAATACAACAGCCCAAAACCTATGGGACACTGTGAAAGCAATGCTAAGGGGAAAGTTCATAGCAATACAAGCTCACCTAAGGAAACAAGAAAAAAGTCAAATAAATAATCTAACTTTACACATAAAGCAACTAGAAAAGGAAGAAATGCAGAAGCCCATGGCTAGTAGAAGGAAAGAAATCTTAAAGATCAGGGCAGAAATAAATGCAAAGGAAACAAAAGAGACCATAGCAAAAATTACCAAAGCCAAGAGCTGGTTCTTTGAGAAGATAAATAAAATTGACAAACCATTAGCCAGACTCATCAAGAAACAAAGAGAGAAGAACCAAATCAACAGAATTAGAAATGAAAAAGGACAAATCACAACAGACAACACAGAAATACAAAGGATCATAAGAGACTATTATCAGCAACTATATGCAAATAAACTGGACAACCTGGGTGAAATGGACAAATTCCTAGAAAAGTACAACTTTCCAAGACTAAACCAGGAAGAGATAGATAATATTAATAGACCCATCACAAGCACGGAAATTGAAACTGTAATCAGAAATCTTCCAAAAAACAAAAGCCCAGGACCAGATGGCGTCACAGCTGAATTCTACCAAAAAGTTAGAGAAGAGCTAACACCTATTCTACTCAAACTCTTCCAGAAAATTGCAGAGGAAGGTAAACTTCCAAACTCATTCTATGAGGCCAACATCACCCTAATTCCAAAACCCGACAAAGATGCCACAAAAAAAGAAAACTACAGGCCAATATCACTGATGAACATAGATGCAAAAATCCTTAACAAAATTCTAGCAAATAGAATCCAACAACACATTAAAAAGATCATACATCATGATCAAGTAGACTTTATCCCAGGGATGCAAGGATTCTTCAGTATTTGCAAATCAATCAATGTAATACACCACATTAACAAATTGAAAAATAAAAACCACATGATTATCTCAATAGATGCAGAGAAAGCCTTTGACAAAATTCAACATCCATTTATGATAAAAACCCTCCAAAAAGCAGGAATAGAAGGAATATACCTCAACATAATAAAAGCTATATATGACAAACCCACAGCAAACATTATCCTCAATGATGAAAAACTGAAAGCATTTCCCCTGAAGTCAGGAACAAGACAAGGGTGCCCACTTTCACCACTACTATTCAACATAGTTTTGGAAGTCTTGGCCCCAGCAATCAGAGCAGATAAAGAAATTTCCAGATTGGAAAAGAAGAAGTAAAACTCTCTCTGTTTGCAAATGACATGATCCTCTACATTGAAAACCCTAAAGACTCCACCAGAAAACTACTAGAGCTAATCAGTGAATATAGCAAAGTTTCAGGATACAAAATCAACACACAGAAATCCCTGGCATTCCTATACACTAACAATGAGAAAACAGAAAGAGAAATTAAGGAAACAATTCCATTCACCATCGAAACAAAAAGAATAAAATACTTAGGAGTATTTCTACCTAAAGAAACAAAAGACTTGTATATAGAAAACTATAAAACACTGATGAAAGAAATCAAAGAGGACACAAACAGATGGAGAAATGTGCCGTGTTCGTGGATTGGAAGAATCAATATAGTGAAAATGAGTATACTACCCAAAGCAATCTATAGATTCA
>ML661344.1:3353000-3407678 GCA_007570785.1 Antilocapra americana | reverse complement strand
TGAAACTAGAACATTTTCTAACACCATACCCAAAGATAAACTCAAAACGGATCAAAGATCTAAGCATAAGACCAGAAACTATAAAACTCCTAGAGGATAACATTGGCAAAACACTCTCCGACATAAACCAAAGCAGGATCCTCTATGACCCACCTCCCAGAATATTGGAAATAAAAGCACGAATAAACAAATGGGACCTCATTAAAATTAAAAGCTTCTTCACAACAAAGGAAACTATAAGCAAGGTGAAAAGACAGCCTTCAGAATGGGAGAAAATAATAGCCAATGAAGCAACGGACAAACAATTAATCTCAAAAATAAGCAACTCCTGCAGCTCCATTCTAGAAAAATAAATGACCCAATCAAAAAGTGGGCCAAAGAACTTAACAGTTTTTTTTTTTTTTTTTTTTTAAAAATGGCTAACAAACACATGAAAAGATGCTCAACATCACTCGTTATCAGAGAAATGCAAATCAAAACCACAATGAGGTACCACTTTACACCAGTCAGAATGGCTGCCATCCAAAAATCTACAAGCAATAAATGCTGGAGAGGATGTGGAGAAAAGGGAACCCTCTTACACTGTTGGTGGGAATGCAAACTAGTACAGCCACTATGGAGAACAGTGTGGAGATTCCTTAAAAAACTGCAAATAGACCTGCCATATGACCCAGCAATCCCAATGCTGGGCATACACACAGAGGAAACCAGAATTGAAAGAGACACGTGTACCCCAATGTTCATCGCCGCACTGTTTACAATAGCCAGGACATGAAAGCAACCTAGATGCCCATCAACTGACGAATGGATAAGAAAGCTGTGGTACATATACACAATGGAATATTACTTAGCATTAAAAAAAAATTCATTTGAATCAGTTCTACTCAGGTGGATGGAACTGGAGCCTATTATCCAGAGTGAAGTAAGCCAGAAGGAAAAACAACAATACAGTATACTAATGCATATATATGGAATTTAGAAAGATGGTAACAAGAACCCTGCATGCGAGACAGCCAAAGGAACGCAGATGTATAGAACAGACTCGTGGACTCTGTGGAAGAGGGCAAGGGTGGGATGATATGGGAGAATGGCATTGAAATATGTTAATTATCATATGTGAAATCAACTGCCAGCCCAGGGTTGATGCTCGGGGCTGGTGCACCGAGATGACCCAGGGGGAGGGAAACGGGAGGGAGGAGGGAGGGGGGTTCTGGAGGGGGAGCATATGTAAACCCATGGCGGTTTCATGTCACTGTATGGCAAAACCAACACAATAAATAAATAAATAAAAGAGAAGATGATGACATTTTATATTTTGTTTTTTCCCTGTGATATAACATCATGACTGAATTGCTTGGATATCATAGTAATCACATGGAAATCACAAATATATCCCTAAAGGACAAGTTATTTAAAAGTCCTAATGTTAAATATGATATCATATGTAGATTCAAAAAAATGCTATACCCTTAGTATTTAAAAGGAAGCTAGGATGAAGTTGTAAGGAATATGGTGTCAGATATCTGAAAAACTGGTTCCAATGATGGCAAAAACAGTGATGCGGAGACACACATAAAGAATTTGCAATAATTATTTCAGGAAATGTAAAACAGTAACACTATTAAATTATGTACCACATGTAACATATAATTTAACACATACACACAAAATTGAGTTAATAAATTAATCATTTAACATTCATCTATATTATTCACCTTGAATAATGTAACTGAATACACTGAATAGTTATTATTATATATTCAAGTTGATCAAAGAAATCTGGGGAATCTTTGCACTAATAACGTGGGCACTTGTCTATTATATAAGATTTTCTTCTAATCAGATTTATAGAGCCAATTAGTTTGCTTATGTTTTTATTGTTTCTCTCTGCCCAATATTGTCTGCCCCTGCTCAGTGAGGCAGGAACTTTGGTCTCGTTCACCACTGTTTCCCCCAGCTCCTAGATCAGTGACTGATACCCATGAGTCTCTAAAAAATATTTATTAAAGGCATAAAGTCAGGTGAAAAAGAGCTTTTAATTATTTTCAGAAATAGTTATCTGAGACGTGAAAAAGTAATAACCAAACAAAACATATCCATTAGACTGACCTAGGATTTAAAGAAATCAAACCTTTTTCAAAATGAATTTGTTACAATTGCAGAAATATCTATACTGTTGTTAAATTATTCTAGAAGCTGCTTTTAATACCCCCAGGACTACATTTACCATCCTTACAATGTGGGTCAAAGCGAGATAAGCTAATGAAACATCTTGTAAACAATTTTCAACCTGTTTGTATGCCTGATGTTTAAAGATATTACCTCTTAGGCAGAACTTACCAACATTAATGGGCTGAGCTGACATTGGAGGTGAGTGAAAAATTGCTCCACCAGCTGTGATTCTCAAATCCATGAGAAGGGTATGGTTGAGTCCGGCTGCTGGCACAGGCACACGACACTCACAGCACCCGTGAGCACTGCAGTCGCACTCAACAGTCTGAAAACTGCCTTTCTGGGGGAGCAGAGGTGACTCTGCTAACACGTCAAGCCTATATGAGAAAAGAAGAGCTAAGTATTAACATAGATGTGAAAGCACTAGATATATTTAAAATGTAGGACACAAAATCCAAATTGAGTTAAACGGTTCTGCACACCCAGCTTAAAGAGCATCTGGGGAGAAAAGCTACATTATAGCAGAGACACAAAGAGGAGGGTTAAAGCAAGTTAGCAATCAATATGTTAGAATCAACGAGGCAAGTCAGAAATAATATGAGCAAGAAGACAATGAGGCAACAGTGAAGTACTGAAAGAAAAATTGTGATTTTTAAATCCTACATTCAATAAAAATATCTTTCAAAATAAACACGTAATAAAAGCTTTTTATAGACACACCAAAATGGAAAGAATTTATCATCAATAAAACTTGCAAAATCTTCCTTTAGAAAAAAAGATGCTGAAGAAAGTCCTTCAGACAAAAAGAAAATGATAGTAAACAGAAGTCTGGTTCCACACAAAGAAATGAAATTTAACTTAAAGGATAAATATTTATTGACTAATTAAAGCAAAAATAAGAACCATAAAGTGTGGGGTTTATAACATAGGTAGAAACAAAATGTATGACATTAATACCAAAGTTTGGGAAAGGGGAGCTGCATAAGTATACAGCTGTAAATTTCTTCCACTATACATGTAGTAGTGAAATGTCAGTTGGAGGTATAACATCAGTTCAACTATATTAAGTTAAAGACCTATATTCTAAATCCTAAAGCCACCACTAAAATAATAAAATAAGAAGTCACAGCTAATAAGCTACAATAATCAAGCCAAAGGAGTATGAATGTAAAGAGAAAAAAATAGATTAATGGAACAGAAGAAACCAACACCTGTATGGACAATCAACTTTCTACAAAGGTACAAAAGCAATTCTGTGGAGAAAGAGTAATCTTTTCAATAAATTGTGCTGAAACAGTGGGCTATCTATATGCTCCCCTCCGCACAAAAATTCAACTTTAATCCACACTTCACATAACATTCAAAAATTAATTCAAAATAGATCATTAATCTAAATGCAGAATTTAAAGCTATGAATCAGAAGAAAACATGGAAAAAACTTGTGGCCTTGTTTTAAATAATTTCTTCGATGCAACACAAAAGCATGAATCACAAAATGACAAATTGATAATTGGATTTTTACCAATATTAAAAGCTTCTGTTCTTCAAAAGACACTATGAAAGATAAAAAGACAACAAAAGGGTCAATCAAAAAATGGGCAGAAGATCTAAACTGACATTTCTCCAATGAAGATATACAGATGGCCAGAAAACACATGAAAAGATGCTCAACATCATTAATTATTAGAGAAATGCAACGTATTTAATTAAGATATTGGTTACATAGGTCAACATACTTCTCAAAATTCATCAACCTTATATTTAAGGTGCATTTTATTATATGTAAATTTTACCTTAAGATAAAAATACTGTGCCAAAAAGAAGTGTTTTTCAAAACTTCAAAATGCTATACACTCATAAAATTCCATTTTGAATTGAAGGTAGAATGACTTAGCACTTTCAACTTCACCTAAACCTTTAAACAATTCCAATAAAATGTCATTTTTAAAAATATCACACCATGGCTTTTATGTGTTTTTCAAATATTAAAATAAAAGCTTTTATCAAAAGAGTATGGAACAAATTAAATAAATTGCAGTATTTTATGTCAGAAACATGCTTGCAGCTTGTATTATGCTTTGACTGAAAAACTTCCAAATTTTAAGGCAAAAAAAGAACTGAACAGAAAACATATTCTCCACTAATAATTTTTAAGAGGACATTCTGGTAATTGTTTTCTTTTTTAAAACAAAAATAAAAGTTAGAATTATACTCATATGTTAGATGGTCTCACCAATGCCATTTTTTCTAAATACAGTAAATATTTGTAGAATAGAGCTGATTCCTAAAGAGATTAACTCTGTGATTTCTCTACCACTTCACTGGTGTGTTCTATTTAATCAATCTTATTTTTATTTACTTTATAATTTCAGTATACACAAAAATATGCATAGAATACATTCATAATAATGATATATAATGATTATGTATTATAGAGTACATGTACTATACAATATATATCATAGTATTTCATAATTTGTAGGGTTTTTAAAAAAAATCTCCACACAATAATTTCCCAAACCACTCCAACAGATAAACCCATCATGAAACTCAGGGGTGAGGAAACTATCCTATAAGCCAAATACAATTGCTTTGGTATAGCCTGTGAGCTAAGAAGCATTTCTTACATTATCTGCTGGTTTTAAAAAAGAAGGAAGAATATCCCATGATCATGGAAATTATATAAAATTCATATTTCAGTGTCCATAAACACAATCATGCTCATTTACACAGTAACTATGACTACAAGGTTGTGATACAGAGAGAACAGAGAGTAAACCCTAAAATATTTATTATCTTCACCTTTAAGAAAAAAGATTTTCTATCCCAGCTATAGGTCAAAAACATTTTGTACCCCATACAGGTAACGACCAGTATACCAGAGCACCTGACCTGCCTCTTGAGAAACATGTATGCAGGTCAAGAAGCAACAGTTAGAACTGGACCTGGAACAACAGACTGGTTCCAAATAGGAAAAGGAGTACAGCAAGGCTGTATACTGTCACCCTGCTTATTTAACTTATATGAAGAGTACATCATGAGAAGCGCTGGGCTGGAAGAAGCACAAGCTGGAATCAAGATTCCTGGAAGAAATATCAATAACCTCAGATATGCAGAGGACACCACCCTTATGGCAGAAAGTGAAGAAAAACTAAAGAGCCTCTTGATGAAGGTGAACGAGTGAAAGAGGAGAGTGGAAAGTTGGCTTAAAGCTCAATATTCAGAAAATTAAGATCATGGCATCTGGTCCCATCACTTCATGGCAAATAGATAGGGAAACAGTGTCAGACTTTATTTTTCTGGGCTCCCAAATCACTGCAGATGGTGCCTGCACCCATGAAGTTAAAAGATGCTTAGTCCTTGGAAGAAAGTTTATGACCAACCTAGACAGCATATTAAAAAGAAGAAACATTTGGATGGCAGCCATTCTGACTGGTGTAAAGTGGTACCTCATTGTAGTTTTTGATTTGCATTTCTCTGATAATGAGTGATGTTGAGCATCTTTTCATGTGTTTGTTAGCCATTTTTATATCTTCCTTGGAGAAATGTCTGTTAAGTTGTTTGGCCCACTTTTTAATTGGGTTGTTTATTTTTCTAGAATGGAGCTGCAGGAGTTGTTTGTAAATTTTTGAGATTAATTGTTTGTCTGTTGCTTCATTGGCTATTATTTTCTCCCATTCTGAAGGCTGTCTTTTCACCTTGCTTATAGTTTCCTTTGTTGTGCAAAAGCTTTTAATTTTAATTAGGTCCCATTTGTTTATTCGTGTTTTTATTTCCAATATTCTGGGAGGTGGGTCATGGAGTATCCCGCTTTGGGTTATGGCAGAGAGTGTTTTGCCTATGTTATCCTCTAGGAGTTTTATAGTTTCTGGTCTTATGCTTAGATCTTTGATCCATTTTGAGTTTATCTTTGTGTATGGTGTTAGAAAGTGATCTAGTTTCATTCTTTTACAAGTGGCTGTCCAGTTTTCCCAGCACCACTTGTTAAAGAGGTTGTCTTTTCTCCATTGTATATTCTTGCCTCCTTTGTCAAAGATAAGGTGTCCATAGATGCGTGGATTTATCTCTGGGCTTTCTATTCTGTTCCATTGATCTATGTTTCTGTCTTTGTGCCAGTACCATACTGTCTTAATGACTGTGGATTTGTAGTATAGCCTAAAGTCAGGTAGGTTGATTCCGCCAGTTCCATTCTTCTTTCTCAAGATTGCTTTGGCTATACGAGGTTTTTTGTATTTCCATACAAATTGAGAAATTATTTGTTCTAATTCTTTGAAGAAGACCTCTGGTAGCTTGATAGGAATTGCATTGAATCTATAGATTGCTTTAGGTAGTATACTCATTTTCACTATATTGATTCTTCCAATCCATGAGCACGGTACATTTCTCCATCTGTTTGTGTCCTCCTTGATTTCTTTCATCAGTGTTCTATAGTTTTCTATATACAAGTCTTTTGATTCTTTAGGTAGAAATACTCCTAAGTATTTTATTCTTTTTGTTTCGATGGTGAATGGGATTGTTTCCTTAATTTCTCTTTCTGATTTCTCACTGTTAGTGTATAGGAATGCCAGGGATTTCTGTGTGTTGATTTTGTATCCTGAAACTTTGCTATATTCACTGATTAGCTCTAGTAATTTTCTCGTAGAGTCTTTAGGGTTTTCAATATAGAGGATCATGTGAGGAGGGAGGGGGGACCCGGAGGGGAAGCATATGTAAACCCATGGTGATATCATAACAATGTATGGCTAAAACAATAATTAAAAAAATAATAATAATATTAAAAAATTAAAAAAAAATAAATAAAAATAAAAAAAGAAGAAACATTCCTTTGTCAACAAAGGTCTGTCTAGTTGAGGCTATAGGTTTTCCAGTAGTCATGTATGGATGACAGCTGGACTATAAAGAAAGCTGAGTGCTGAAGAATTGATGCTTTTGAACTGTGGTGTTAAAGACTCTTGAGAGTCCCTTGGACTACAAAGAGATCCAACCAGTCCATCCTGAAGGAAATCAGTCCTGAATGTTCACTGGAAGGACTGATGTTGAAGCTGAAACTCTAATACTTCGGCCACCTCATGCAAAGAGTTGACTCATTGGAAAAGACCCTGATGCTAGGAAAGATTGAGGGTGGGAGGAGAAGGGGACAACAGAGGATGAGATGGTTGGATGGCATCACCAACTCAATGGACATGAGTTTGAGTGGACTCCAGGAGTTGGTGATAGACAGGGAGGCCTGGTGTGCTGCAGTCCATGGGGTCGCAAAGTCAGACTCGACTGAGTGACTGAACTGAACTGAACTAAATGCTAATTCCTCTGTACCTCTCTGCTTTGAATATTCTGTTCCATTAATCAAGCCCCATTTTACACTGAACTCGTCTCTCTTGTCTCCTCAGTTCAGCAATATTGTAGGATTCTATTTGAGTTCCTCCACCTTGTGCCATTTCCTGGAAGTTGCCTCCAGCCCAGAAAACCTTAATAATATAGAACTGTCTTTGTTTCCTTCTCTCAGAATCACTGTTCTGTTTTGACTTTGTCCAGTATCTGAAAACAGCTGTTTCTTCTTTTATCAGGTTTTCTAATTGTTTATAATAGAAGAGTAATTCCAGAATATATTATTCCCTCATGGCCAGAAGCCAGTTTTGTTGACCGTTTTATATTAACTTCTGAAGATTGTATTCACATAGTTCAAAACTTGGTTTTCTTTAAAGGCAGTAGTGAAACTGGGTGAGTACTTGGTAGATATTTGTGATCATGGAAATCTATGTTTTAAATGGGAGTTATTGATTTGGTATATATATAGATATTTATATACACACATTGAATGTTGCTCAGCCATAAAAAGGAATGAAATTGAGTCATTTGTAATGATGTAGATGAAGCTAAGAGTCAGTCATGTAGATGAAGCTTAAGAGTGAATTATGTCAGAGACAGAAAAATAAATATTGTGTATGAATGCATATATATGGAATCTAGAAAAATGGTACTTATGAACCTATTTGTAGGGCAGGAATAGAGACAGACATAGAGAATGGACTTGTGGACACAAGAGGGGAAGGAGAGGGTGGGATAAATTGAGACAGCAGCATTGACATAAATACATTATCATGCATAAAAGAGATAGCTAGTGAGAAGCTGCCATAAAGCAGAGAGCTCAGCTCGGTGTCCTGTTATGACCTAAAGGGGTGAGATGGAGAGGTGGGAGGGAGGCTTAGGAGGGAGGAGATATATTTATAATTAGAGCCTATTCACATTGCTGTACAGCAGAAACTAACAAAACATTGTAAAGTAATTATACTCCAATTAAAACATAAATTCAAAAGTAAATGAGAGTTATGGCAGCATATGTATTGGCTGAGAGAAAAACTTGATGATGCAAGAATGAGAGGAAATAATTGCAAGAACAAATTCCTTGAGTGCAGACAGGGGATGGGACTCAAAACACAGTAGAAAGGGCTCACTTTATATTGGAGCATGTTAGCAGTTAAAGATGACAGGGAGCCCTGCAAGGCACAGGCGTCAGCAGGCTGTCAGATTTCGGGGTGCAAAGCAAAACACAAACTCGCACCCACACTCCTGCTTTCCCAGTGAACCAAAAGCAAGATCACCAGTGAGTCTCTCAGGCTCTCTCTAAGGGCAGCCAGCTGCCGTATTGTGATGGAGAGGGAGGCCTCCTGCCCAAGCCAGGGAGAGACACGGGCTTTCTGACCAGTGGTCCTTGAGGATCTTGGAGGCCAAGGGAGAGAGTTTGCAAACAGCTCCTCAAATTGAACCTTAAATAACTGCGGTCCCAGCTGACATCTGCGTGGCAGCCTTGTGAAAGACATTGAGACAGATGTCTCCAGACACTGCAGTTGGCTTCCGGACCCATAGAGGCTATGAAGTGATGAATGATTTTTGTTTTAGACCACTAAATTTGGGATAATTTATTGTATGGCATAGATAGACAAGGAAGAGACCAGTACCTGGAAGTACTGGTACTTCTATAATACCTAAAAATGTGTGGGGGTGGGGCTTTCAAACTAGGGGATGGACAGAGGCTGGAAGTATTTGGAGAAGCATGTGGAGAAAGCCTGAAATACCTTGAATAGACTGTTGGCAGAAATCTACATTTTAATGACACTGTCAGTGAGGACATGAAAGGGGGGAATATGTGATTGGAGACTGGAGGAAATGGATCTTCCTTATGTTGTGGCCAAAAGCTATGTAACACATCTGCAATTCTGTGGACAGAATAGAAGGTGCCTACTGAACTGGTGATCTCTCTCCAGGCAATTTCCAAACAAGTCTTGAAAGTGCCTCTTGTTCCCTCTTGCTGCAAGAGGAGAGGTATTCCTTGAGAAAAGGCTGTTAGACAAAAGAACTGTTAACAGTACTTGAGAGTTGTGAAATTCTCAGCCTCTCCAGTTGGCAAACAATGTTAAAACTAAGAAATGGCTTCTGAGCAAAACTCAAAGGGAAGGCAGGGAAGAGCTTATTTCTAAGAGATTTATGGGCTTTTATCTAATGGAGTGAACCCTAGTAAGGTTCCCAGGCAGCTGTGTGATCTTGTGAGAGAATTATAGCAGAAACACTTTGGCTTAGACTGAAGGAGGCTGAGGTAATAAAGGGAATAGGCCTAATATGAGGGGTTGGGGGAGAGACGGTCAAAGAGTAGGATCCTTGAAACTGAAATTATAAAAAGGATCCAGGTTCTCAGCAGCGGCAAGATCTGTGAGAATGGGTGAACTAGATGGGGTGAAAACAAGACAATTCAAAGTAAAGCTTTCAAGAAATTGAAGACCATCAGGTGGGTGCTGAAATCACCAAGAATGCTGACAAGAGTGATTCTGAAGAGACAAAAGTAAACCAGGTGTTAGCAGTTACAAAAGTCCAAACTCCCTCATGACCCTTGCTTACTTATCCACCTTGATTTCTCATCATTCCCCAGCTTCCCAACCACACATTTGGGAATTTCAAGTTCTCAAATGTCTTTATTTGACTGTGTTATTTTTGCAAATGCTCTTCACCCTCTCTGGTTCATTCTTCTCCCCTCGCCTCCTTATAATCTAAACAGATACTCCTAGCACATGTCTCTGCAAGTCCCCATATGTATTACATCACAGCATTTTCAAACTTTATGTTCTTTACCTTTACTGTTAAGTCCAAGAGGGCAAGGGTTGAGTCTGAATTGCTTAACGCTATTCCCTATACTCAGCTCAGTGTCTGATGCACTCATAGGTACTTCACAAAGGAAGAGGATTTCCTTCCTAGGTTTAAGAGAAAATTTCAAAATAGCAAATATCTGTGGTAGCTCTCCTTTGGATTCTCTGACAAACATTAATATCTTAGTTCAAACAATGCTTTCCCTTAAGAGACATATTTACAAGGCTTTAAATTCCTTTTAAACAATAGATTTTAGTTCCCTTGAAATATATACATATTTACACATGGAAGCATTTGAAAGAGTTCTCTTGTGAATTCTCTAATGTGTTGGGGAGGTGATTTTGATGAAAAACTTTCTATAGTAATCATCATTATAGATTTCCTATTCCATAGAGGTTTCATCTGTTATATTGGCCAGTTCTTCCTCCTGAGCTGAAGAGTCTTATTCAAGTTATTTGGAGATGTATTGCCCAAAGATGTACACAAAAATAGCATTCAAGACAGAAACAGCATGTGAGAGTTGGTCAAATGGACATATTAACCAAATTACACCATGAAGAGTACAAATAAAGTGGCAGATGGGAATTCCCTGGCAGTCCAGTGGCTAAGACGCCACACGTCCACTGCAGGGGACCAGGGTTTAACTCTCGGCTGGTGAATAAAGACCCCCCCACACCACATGGTATGACCAAAAATAATGAAAATTATTTCTTTTAATAAGTGGAAAGAAAAAAAATCCAAGACATTTTCCAAATGGTATGCAATTAGGACAGGTTTTCCTCTATTGGTATTTTTAGAAACCTGAGTTCAAAATAAAAGAAGGTTGAAAGAATCTGCTAAATTCATCATATGAACAAGGTGGAAAATCTATTTAATATTATAATTTTCTCATTTTTCTGGATCCATTTAGATGAACAGCCTGATGACCACTTAGCTGACTAAATCTCAAATTCTCAGCTATCACTAATTTACTATGCAATTTTGAAATGTTCTGATATATTCATATATGATATATTTCTTATAAAATGCAGACCTCCAGACATAACTATGGCCTACACATTATAAAATATAAACCCTTACACATGGTCATAGAGCTATCAAACTGGGCTCATTACCCTACCTCACTGATAATATTTGAAATTCTCTTGGATGGCACCTAATGAGATTTTGATCACCACCAAAGTATTCAGATCATGACAAAAATGTACTTCATTGTAAAGGAATCAGTTTCTCTGAGCTAAAATGTGTTTTGGTTAAATAAAGTAGGAAACTTTATGCCCCAAAGGTCAAATATATCTTCATCAACCACAGTGCTTCCTTTCTTTGCTCAAGACCCAGAAGTTGCGGTGAGTCTCCTTTGCTTTATTTTTTTTTTATTTTAATTTTCTTTACATTATCATGTTGGTTTTGCCATACATTGACATGAATCTGCCATGGGTATACATTTGCTTTAAGACCAACCCTTCATCTGTGCTCTTTTTCTGGAACTTGTCTTTCAACTATTCACTCTCTGTCACAAATATTCAATGCGTCCCCTTCTACCATTATCTTCAATTTTTCTCTCTCTGCTGGGTCATTTTCTATAAACTAGAAGCAAGCTCATTCTTTCTCATTCTTTAGATGTTCTCCTTTGGCTGTGCATTGCCCATTACTCCTCCACCCTCCTCATTTCACTACTCAACTAGGCTTCTTGGGCCTCTCGAGATGTGCAGCCCAGTCATTTCTGTTGTGGACATTTATCTGCTAGCTACCCCCAGCCTCTGCCTGGAAAAGCTACTCTTCTGTTAGACTGAAACACTGGCAGATAGATATAGCACATTCTCACCAATCAGATACTTCTGTTCAAGACACTGGCCCTAACTAGAACTGCACTCATTAAAGCAGCAGGGGTTTGCAGGGACTTATAGACTTATCTAGTGACCAGCATCAGAGGTGAAAATTATCACACTCAATGTCCAGATGAGACAGCAGGGGACTCTTATCTGTTCCTCTCCTAGGGTGACTTTAAAAATTAGTTCAGGGGATCCCCTGGTGGTCCAGTGGTTAGAGATCAGCACTTCCACTGCAGAGGGCACTGGTCTGATCCCTGAGTAGGGACTAAGATCCTGCAAGCCACAAGGCAGGGACAAAAGAAAAAAAACAGTCCAGCAGCTTAACGTCAGTTGTAAATATTAAAGGAAGACGGTAGCTTTGCTTCTTCTAAAATTTGTCTTATTTACCTTTACACCAGAAATTTTTCATATTTTGGTGATTATTCATTCATTCATTCTTGAATGAATTCTTGAAATCTCATTCAGCTGTCTCCTTGGTAGGGAAATCTTCATTCATTCTTGAAATCTCAACTCAGCTGTCTCCTTGGTAGGGAAATCTTCACTCTTCTCTTTTCCCACCAGTACACTAGACTTCCCCACCTGAGGCTGTCACATCAGTCTTGTGCTCCCACATCAGTAATCATTAAAACTCTAACCCTATTTTGAGACATATTCGTACATATCTGTCCAAATCACTAACCTATGAATGGCTCAAGGGCAGAGACTGTAACTATTCTTTTTTAAAATATAAGACAAAATACATTTTCAAACTTAAAAGCATGAGGCAAAACAAAGAATAACGTTGTGTAAGGTTAGTGGGAAAGTATATCAAGAAACTGTAACAGTTATGAACATAGACCTACCCAACAATAGAGTCTAATAATACATAAGACAACATAAAATAACCATTCCAGTTATTTTAAAAAGTTGAAGTAATACACACATTTAGTAGAGTGTCTGAATACATCCTTTTTTTGACATCTATGTTCTTTAAATTTTTTTACTATGGTAAAATGTATACGACATATACATTTATACATGTACACCATTTTAAGTGTACAAAATTCAGTGACACTAAGTACATTCACAGTGTTGGGTAACCATCCTTACCATTCAACTTCAAAACTTTTGTCATCTTCCCAAACTGAAACTCTATACCCATTTAAACAAGAATGCTTCATTGCCCCTCCTCTTGTCCCCGGCAGCCATCATTCTGCTTTCTGTCTCTATTCATCTTTATATGGACAGTTGCTAGCACACTGCCCCTTAATTTTTTTTTTTTTTTAGGATGCACCATTCTGTTCTCTGATCAGGGCTCAAACCCATGCCACCTGCACTGGGAGCGCAGAGTCTTAACTACTGGACCACCAGGGAGGTCCCAATTTACCCCTTATTTACAGTGCCTCAGTAACAGCAGAACTGAGGGAGGTGAGTAACAACAAATGAGAAAGAATTTTAAAGAGTTAAAACTCAAGGACTTCCCTGGATGTCCAGTGGTTAAGACTCCGTGCTTCCACTGCAAGGGCTGAAGGTTCAATCCCTGGTTGTGGAACTAAGATCCAACATGCCACACAGCACAGCCAAATAATTTTATTTTAATTCAAACAGGAGTAGTAAGTATTGTCACTGGAGTTCTTAGAAAAACTTGAATGACCTATTTATTGTAAGAATTGTAAGGATGGCTCTACATGGCTACATGTTCTAGCTCTCTACCTAGCACAAACATATATTAAGCACATACATTTTCAAGACAACAAAAAGATCAAATATGAGAGAAAAATCTAACAGAAAAATAAACACAAACTTTCCCCCTTTCTTCAGTCAAATACCTAAGACTCCTGAATTGAGTTTATACTTCTTTGCAAATATATGTCCATCCATATCTACAATGTCTTACTCCCTGAACCAATATGAGGAGAAAAGGGAAAACCTAATGGAGGAGAAAGTCTTACAAAAAATACAGAAATGTGCACTGATATAAAAGGAAATATAGGGATAGGAGAGCTTTTGTAATCTACTTCTGTGTATGGAAGCTCTTGTATTTCAGAAAAAAATTGTCATGGGAATGTCCAGATTTATGTATTTGGTACTTACAGAACATATAAAAGATGGACCTTAAGGTCATTATTCTTGAAAGAATTCTTAAATAATGACTCAATGTAACAGATGAATAATTTCAAATCCTCTTTCATCCAGCACTGTATGTTCCAGTTTGCACCTGAATTAAAAATAAACTAAATTAAATCTGAAAAAACATTCTGAACAACCCAATGAAAGGGAAGGGCTAAATTAAATTTACCAGTGTTCTGATACAA
Organism: Antilocapra americana; assembly: GCA_007570785.1. NCBI lineage: Eukaryota > Metazoa > Chordata > Mammalia > Artiodactyla > Antilocapridae > Antilocapra > Antilocapra americana. Next base: position 3,393,244 of record ML661344.1, on the reverse strand, counting down.
CTACCACTGTCCATTCTGAGAGAAAAAGAACAAGCTCTAATTGGTCATATGCCTGTGCCCATTTAGTCCCTTTGGCCTTCAGTTTCCTTCTTCATAAAGTAGGAGAATTAAATTCAATTATTGTTTCTCAAATTTTTTAAATCTTGAACCACTTATGTAGAACAGAAAACCCTAAAACTCACCTAGTTCAGCTCATCCCCACTTTCCAAGAGACAGGAGAATATGAGCTATCAAAGCCCAGCAAACTTAGTACAGCATTTCTATGTCTGCTTTAGCAGTAAAGCATGGTGATTCATACTGGAATCACCAATATGATGCATATCTTAAATTTTTATTATTGTCATATTACAGGCCCCACATACAAATAACGAGAGTATATTTCACTGTACACTGAAAAACTCACCTGATAATGATAAACTATTGGTGATTTGTAATTTAGAAAGCAGGCACAGCAGCAGCTAAAAATTATGACTAATTTAATACAACACCAAATGTATCTTAAGCAATACTAACATTATTTCCCCATTTGGAGAATTTCTAGCCAGTAGTGACTTATGAAATAAATAGCCCATGTGGCAGAAAATTACATGGAAATCCTCAGTAACCACCACTTAATCTAGTAATTTTAGCTACACAAAGTTAAACTCACTAAACTATTTAATAGCCCTTACCTATACATAAAATTAAAATCTGCAGCCTCATAATCACTTCACTTGATAACTGAAAAAAGTGCTAACATTTTTTGATCATTTCAAGGCTAGTCACAAGGACCTTCACGTTTTAAGTCCATTCTTAATATATCCAACAATCATTGGAATGGCGAAGTTAAGCTCCCTTACAAATTAAAAAAGTGTTTCATTTAAAATTAAATGCCTAAAGACAGAGACACTAGGAAGTATTACTTCTAACTTGTTTTAAAACTCTGATTTTATTGCACAGTTATGGTTTATCCTTACTCCTAACCTGATCTCAACAAACTAAGCATTTCTTTCATCTAATCAGTGGTGCTTTGGCACTCTGAGGGACATGTGGCAAAGTCTGGAGATCCGTTTTGATTATCACAACTGCAGAGTGAGTGTTATAGGTATCAACTGGGTAGAAGCCAGGGATGTTTCTAAACATCCTGTGCTTGAGCTTAGCAGCTCAGTCATGTCCAACTCTTTGCAACAGTCTATGGACTGTAGCCTGCCAGGCTCCTCTGTCCATGGGATTCTCCAGGCAAGAATACTGGAGTGGGTTGTCATTTCCTTCTCCAGGGAATCTTCCCAACCCAGGGATCAAATCCATGGCTCCTGTGTCTCATGCATTGCAGGTGGATTCTTTACCACTGAGCCACTGGTATAATGCACTAAACAGTCCCCCATAACCAAGAATTACCTAGCCCACGATGTCAAAAATTTTGAGGTTGAGAAATTCTGATGAACCCTACATAGGGGTACTATATTGATGTATGCCTTTATTTTCATATTATAGATGTTTATGGCACTAAGTCAATTGTCTCTGTTCTATTTAGCTCTTCCAGAAGGCTTAGAGATAATTTTGTTGTTTATATTTTAAGATGCAAAATTATTAATTACATTAGCTACATTCAGCATGCATTATACTTAAACAACAAAACAAAGTGATTTAAAATATATGCATTGTCTACTGAGATTCCTTACTTGCTTTAGAATTTAATTAATTCAACAGGATTATCTGCCATTTGATATTGTATCTATTTAAAAAGAATAAGATATACTTTTTTATTTTAAAGCAAATTTAGAAGACTATAAAATATATTTTAAGGTTGAAAAATTCCCTCATTTACACTTTTATTTTCATGGGACATAAAATAATTGGGGACTTATTAGTTTGGTCTCATGATAATTCTAGTTTTATTACTAATATAAAATAGTAATATTTGCTCAGAATCATATCCAGAGACATCTATTTCACACAAATTTCAGAAAATGAAAATATTTTATTCAATATAGTTAGGTAACAACTAATTCTTGGAACATTAAAATACTTACCTGTTTGTTGAAAAACTAAAGAATTCACTGTTGTAACAAATGCCTTCCCTTCAATGTCATCTGCATATACAGAGCAGTTTTTATCTTCCTCGCTCCAAAAGCAACAGTGAAAAGTTGTTCTGGATGATAAGGTAGATAAGTAGGTACCACTTGAATTAAGCTTAGTTTCAATAACTGCCTCATAATGTCCATTCAAATTTGAAGTGTTCTTTGAGATTCCAGGAGGAAAGAGGAAGTCATATGTTGTATTTGATGGCATGCAAGACAACTTAAATTTCCAGGGAGTAATTGGATATGCCAAGTTAAATGCAGTTATAACATAAACAAATTCTGTTAGGACATTTAAAAGACACAGAAACAAGCAATTAATCATTTTGATTAAGCTATCAACAGGAAGTATCTACGATTAAATGATGCAGTACTCAATAGTTATTATTAAACTTTCTAAGTGCTCAACCAGTGAGCACACATAACTCCGTGCTTCCACTGAACAATGTGTTATACTAAGAGGGTACATTTATGTATAGAGATAACTTGACTCTTTAGCAACCCTTTTTGGAAATTCACACTTCGTTTTTCCCATTAATCTAACAATTCATATTTATATTTTAATGAAAGTAAATTACAGCTAAATATTTCAATTTCCTTTTCTAAAAAAAATAAATTAATGGATTTCCAGCATAATGGCATCTGGGTGTGCAATTATATAAGCAAATATTAAAGTGTTGTTTTAATAGTTCTTAAGAAGAACAACGCCAAAATGTTGACACTACTTTCAATGAGTGATTTTAGAAAGGGTTTGTCTTCAACATCAGAACAGCTGGATGATTTCTTGAATATGCCCATGATTCTCCAGATATATGATATCATGTAAGCTATGTCCTTAGCATCCTTCAATAATTGATGAACACTAACAGACTTCTTACAGGAAACATTCACTGCTGATTAAAGATAATGTATCACTTGCCCGTAGAATTAAGAACAATCTTATAAACCTGTACCCTTCCATAAAACCTTAAAAGTGATACTTGTTTTTTAAATAATTGTTTGAAAATAAAATAATTAATTCTCCATAATTCTTTCTTTTACATGTTATTCCAGTCATCCAACAATTGTGTTGCCTCATATACAAAGCAATGCAGAATGAGGATTCTAAGAATTCTGCATGGCGTCTATAGAGTGAGACCTTTGAAGGATTATGATAAATGTTAAAATGTAAGAAAACAGAAAATTTTTAAACCAATTCACAAAAGTGCTATTCTAAATTACAAACATAATACATGTGAAAATATTCAAATATACAAGTAATGACTCTTACTTTGGTTTCTAGGGCTTTCTAAAAATATTAATAGAAATATGTATCAGATATAAAAATAAAGCAAAACTGACTAATATGAACTAATATTATTTTTCCCACACTGAACAATTAGGTATCATAACATCATCAAAAGTGAATCATGACTGCAATTTTGATCATTTGGACTCAATCCTTCTAACATTTGTTTTTGAAATTAGAACTTCTCACTAAAAAGAAATTAGGATGTTTCTTTCATTTTACAAAACAATAAATACTAGTTAAAAACATTATATTCTCTAGCTGCACATGGAAGAGTCAGTTAACTAAACTGAATTTAGCCTAAAATACTCAAAGTATTTGAAAATTAAAATGCAATAATGAATGACACATGGTAACAACTGAATCAGCTTAATTAAAAGATAATCCTATTTTGTTTACATGCTTCCTTTGCAAATGATATTTCTTTCCCCAAAAATGAACTGTAAATGACAAGGAGTACAGAACATTCATGTGAAGGCATAAACTGATGTTATCATATGATGTATAATGTCATATGTTATACATTAAGGCCCCAGACATCTTCTGATTCACAAAACTTGACCAAACCACAAACCTTTTGAAAAACCAATGTAAAACATTACCATGGAACCTAATAAAAATTAGAGAATATAAGAGAGAATGTTATCTTTCTTTGATAGTCCCTTGTGGTCCAGTTTTTCTGAAGACTGTAACAGTGGAATTATCCTGGATATTTTCTGTAGCTATATAGATGGCTACAATGACAAACAATAGCATGCATAAGACAGAAGAGTCACAGGAAAGCTTCTCAGGGCACCTTTAAAGACCAGAGTAACCAAAGAGATGCTCAGAGCCAGCTGATACACAGGTAATGGTTGCTAGGGGCAAAAAAGGGTTTTGTTAAAGACAGCCTGACTTTAATTTCAAAAATTTGGAACACAATCTAAATTAGATGATTTGGGTTTAAAGAAAATCAAATTATTTCTAGAATGCTGTAAGAAACCACTGAGAATAGTACAATGTGTGGGTTCAGGGCATTGACCCTCTAAGCAGTGGAAAATCTGCAGATAACTTGTAGTTGGCCCTCCCTATACACAGTTCCTCTGTGTACACAACTCCTCTGCATCTGCAGATTCAACTAACCTTGGCCCATGCAGTACCATGGTATTTACTATTTTAAAAAATTCAAGTATAAGTGGACCTGAGAAAACCACATCTATATAACTCAAAAGTTACTGGCATTGTGTGACTACTTTCAAACAAAAGCCTGCTGTGCATCAGAGAAAGTTAAAACACAAGATTTTGAAAGAATGCTTTCTCTCCAGGATAGTCTTACAATAAGTAGGAGGAAAACTAGTATACATTTAATTTTTGAACATATTCTTCTGGTGGTAGTCAAGGTGGGAATTCCCAAGGCATACACAATCCCTTGATATTATCCCCTTATAACATTATCTTGTCATTGTTTACCAGAATCATAATGGGGAATAACATTTAAATGACATTTCTTTTCCATTTTAGAATAAATCTGTTATTCTATATGATAGCCATTTATTTTTAATATTATCACCAATTAAACCAGTCCTAGATACAGAGAATTAAAGTTTTGATGATCATCTGGTATATATATACTTGTAATTTAATAATGCTACATTTGCTAAATAAAATCAAAATATTTAAATGTCATTATATCTTATTTCCAAGTAAAGGAATGATAAAGCATATCTTTGACAGGAACGCAATCACGTGTGTGTTAATCAGTCGTGTCTGATTCTTTGTGACCCCGTGGACTGTAGCCCACCAGGCTCCTCTGTCCATGGAATCCTCCAGGCAAGAATATTGGAGTGGGTAGCCATTCCCTTCTCCAGAGATCTTCGCGACCCAGGGATCGAACCTGGGTCTTCTGCATTGCAGGCAGATTCTTTACTGTCTGAGCTACCACTTATTTATTCATGTTGGACTGAAAAAGCAAAGAACTTGGAGATTTCACAGTACCTATCAAATTCAAACTTGTGTTTCAACACAGAAATTCCTCTTCAGAAATTAATCTATAGAAATACTCTCCCAAATACACAAAGATATATGTATATGAATTTCAATGTAGCATTATTTATTACAGAAAAAGAGATGTCTAACAATGGGAATTGTTCAATTAAGTTTACAATGTAAGGTACATTCATACAGTTCGTTGTTATGCAATTATTAAACAAATAAGTATACTAATGAACACTAACAAGAAAAGTTATGAGGATAAACTGAAAAACTGTTATGAAGGAAAAAGAAAAATACAGAATAGACAGACCAACTCTATTTTTGTGACTGGAGATATGAGTGTGTGTAGGGGGAGGAGGGGTATGTTTCTGGAAGGATACCCATCACATTGTTTCCAGGAGGTTGGGAAGAGTTTTCATTTCCACATTTCCATTTTCGTTTGGTTTGCATTTTTAATTAAGGGCAAGAGAATTCCTAACTGGAAATGGGTAATTTAATCAGCCATTAAACGAAACAACACCTCTAAGGGTAAAATCTCTACCTCATATATGGACATTTTAAAAACAAATAACTTACCCCAATGTAACAAAGCCACACAGAATTTTTGACAAATCATCTTCAGAGAAGTACACCTAAAAAACAGTAAATCTAAAACCAGTACACACACACATTAAAAAAATTGACATATACGCAAGCCATCTATGGGAAAATATAAAAGGCAAAGGATTAAAATTAAGAATTCTTTAAATTGTAATCCAATAATAATACTCTGGATCAGTATCAGCATTTAACATGAATGTAAAACTGTAAGTTCTAGGTTCATTCCTATGCACATGCTATTTTACATGCATTCATATGTGGCTTAATCAAAAAAATGGTAATGTTCCTTCATGACATGACAAACCAGGACAGGTATCATAGATGAGACTGAATTTTTAACTAAACAAAAAAAGCTTACAATGCCAATTCAATACGAACAACCTACCTAACATCATAAACATCACACTCTTCATTTGTGTGTGTGCTCAATTCTTAAATTTCTTTCATTTCCTAAAGTCTTTATCTTTACTATGATACCACAAAGCTGAATGATGATAGCATGGGTAATGAACTGCATATCTATTTCCAATGAAGAGGAGAAATTTTTGCAATATGGTTTTGGAAACCCCTGTCGCAGAGTCGGGCATGACTGAAGTGACTTAGTTCACCCACAATATTCACATTAGCAAGTTATCGGTAATTGAAGGAGAGTTTGATGGCTTCATATATACAGATGACAGGGATGACTTCAGAGACAAACTTTCTCATGAATTCTATCCAATTTGAACTATATCACTAATAAGATTATTTTTACTACTATATCATGAAATTGAATGAGAGTGTAATTTAAAGATATTTAGCTTAGATTCATAAGGAAACACGAAAGGCTTTTGGTGTTCCAGTCTTTTTTATTATCTCATATTTGGGATTCAGTTCACTATATGAAAATTAATCTGAGGTAAAAAGCCCTGAATTAGGTATCAGAAGTCTTGGATGCCAATTGATGTAGGACTTGGGATGTCACTATTCTTGATCTCAGCTTCCTCATCAGACTGAAGGACAATCCCTACAATCCCTTTCAGAGCTGCTTATGAGTCTGACAGGTTTAGTTTAAAACAGACATCACAGTTTGATCACAAAGAATATTATAAAGCATTAAGTGAGAAACATGTCTTACAAGTTGTATCTGAGAACTGGTAGCTTGTGACAAGCAAACAGAAAAACATGCTTTTTAGGTCACAACTTAAATGACTCTTAGGAAAAAGATGGGTGAGTATAACCATTCTGCAGTCTGGTAAATTTGTTTGTCAGACTGTTTTTCACCAGAATTTTGGTTCTTCACACACATGATCCTACAATGTATCTTAAAGATTTCTAGAAACCAATTCAGTGCGGCATCTTCATTATCTAATGGTATTAAATGTGTGCAAAGTCCTCCCAGCTTTTTTTATGCTACCTCTTTCTGATCCAACATTGTCTCATAGAATAAACCCAAAGGCAATTTCATTATCAGGGTATGTCGCAAATACATATATCACTAGACTAAGTGTTTTGACTGAGCTGACTAGTGACTGAGTAATTCAGTCCAATAATTGATTTGACTCATTTTAATTCAACTGATTCACTGAGTGAAGTGACCAAATAGATCATATTGTTCTTCCTTACATAAGACAACCATTCTTTTATTTAAATATGTATGCATAATTAATTCCTCCCCAAGGTGGGGGGTGGGGAATAAGATCAAGTGATTCATAACCAACCACTAGCATTTCCAGATAAACAGACTAAAGAGAAAATAATCAGTGAAATAATATAGGAAAATTTCTCAGAAGTGATGAGACACAAGTCTTTAAACTGAAAAAAAAAAAAATCTAGCGACTTCCAAGAAAAAGGAATGGAAAACAAAAATCCATTCTTAAATATATCATTTAAAAATTTCAGAAGAGAAACATATCATTTAAAAATTGCAGAAGAGAAAAGAAGCGTTTCCAGAGAAGAAAAAATCACCAAAGCAATGAGAACCTAATTAAAACAAATGCTTCATCTCAAAACATTGAATTACAGAGAATTATCTAATAATGACTGATGGAAAATTATTTGTAGTTTAAAATTCTATTTGCCAATCAAGAAAGTATCAGAAAAACACAAATAAATTTTAAATAACACAATGACTTAGAAAATTTACATCCTGTGAATCTCTTTCTCGGAAGTAACTTTATGATGTATTCTGGCAAAATGAGGAGTAAACCAGAAAAGGATTAGGGATTTGGGATCCTGAAAAGCTTGACTACAAGCCAGTTAATGGCTCTAAAGTCCCGAGAACGACCTGTCCAGATAGCAGATGGAGTACAGGTGACCCCTGAAAGGAAAAGGCCAGGATAAAGGTGAGAATGGAAGGCAACCCAAAACATACTACAATTCTGAAGCTGCAAAAATTTGAAAATAAAACAAGAAATCAGAATTGCACAAGGGAAAAAAGAAAGTCATAGTCTAAAATTGAAGCCACTAGTCCAAACAAGGATATGAGTTCAAAATAGACTTCAAAACGAAGAATGGAATGGTTCCAAACAAATAAAGAGAATGAGTAAAACACTGAAAATTAAGAGTTAATAAATAAGACTCATAAATCTTCTCCCAAGAAGAAAAAATAAGCTAACTGGAAAAAAGCTTTATAAAAAGTCCTGATCTAAATACGAACTGAAATCAAATATAGCACAATTTTAAGCAAATGCTGGAATTAATCCATTTGGAAGAAGGAAGATCCCTTTAACCTTGATTCTAGGAATATTCTCCATTGGGTGGCTTAGGAGTCATATTGAGCAAAATATGATTCTAGGACTCTTCTTGGTTCTGTGATGAGTAATATTTACAAAGTTCTAAAAGCATTAACACTGCTATTTATTAATTTTTCAACTTTTGGGCCTAATCAATAGATAAAAATGAAAGATTTAATTACAAATATTAAACATAAATATCAATATTCTCACTGTACAGTTGTAAAACTAGGAGTAGTATAAAAAAATCGGGGTGGCATAATTATAAAAGGAGAGATGGTAAGAAGGCAAAGGGTGGAAATAGCCCAATCTCTTTTTTTTTTTTTTAATTTTCTTTACATTATTGTGTTGGTTTTGCCATACATTGACATGAATCTGCCATGGGTATACATGTGTTCCCCTTCCAGAACCCCCCTCCCTCCTCCCTCCTAGTCCAATCTCTTGAAGTAAGGAGTCAAGAGAAACTATAGTGAATGAAGCAAAAAAAGGTTGTGGAATTTAAATGTAACCAATAAAAGATGTTAGAAAACTAATATAATTATAATGGAGGAAAGAGAGAGAAAGGTGAAATTAGTAAGATTAATTCCTTCCTACTGTGGTGTCTATTTAAAGGTTATAAATGAAAATAAAAAGTCAGTATAAGCATATTATTTAGCCTTACAGAGTTAGCCAAAGGAAAAGCTAAAGCCAGAAATGGTTCAAGTCAGTTGTTCTCAAAATCAGAAATAACAAAGTGAAGGGAGTGGGGTAAGATACTGCTGTGCTTTATTACAGTAAGTTTCTGTAACTGTGTGCATGGATTATTTTCATGCAAACTTATTATTTTGTCCTTTTAATTAAATTAAAAGGTGCTATTGGATTTCAAAGAAAATAGCTACTAACAAAGTCCTAGGAGCTAATTAAAGGTTTACAGTAGTGTAATATTAGTTGAACTTCAAGAAGTACAAAGGGAGAGAGTAGTGTCATATTTCTTCTAAGATTCACAATATTTTGACACCTCCGAGACCAGAATCTTTGTTAAAATCAATGTCATCTTATAACCACTTGTGGCTTGGTAGCAGCTGTGATCTAGTTGTCACTGACTGCATACATACAAACTGGAGCACTTCCCTAATGACAGACTAGGCAATTTTTAGCCATCAATATTTCAGTCAACAGACTATTTAAAAACCTTTTGAGGAAGGAAGGACTATGAGCCCTGAGTATTGTTTGAAAATCTTTTGTGGACGTCTTTTACTAAGATCAATATAGAGTCAGCATAAAATTTGCAAATTGGACAAACATAAAAGAAAATCTCAGAAACCATGCTGAAGCATTCCTTTATGAAGTTCAACATCACAAATAGTCTTGATAATCCAGAGAATGGTACCATTTAAGAAAATATTACAACACTGAGTTGAAAAGCAACTCAGAAAAACCATATTCTGAATATGAAAAAGAATTCCTTAATGGATTTCTTTGACTTTTATTTTCCTTATAAAGTGATATGATATAAACAAAAATCTTTTTCTAAATAATTTTAAAAGAGATCTTCATTAGGTATAAAACTAAAATTCTAAATGATAAGAAAACATTGTAAAATAAATAGGCAGAGGTTTTCCTTTCATAGCTGTACAAAAATGGTGGTGTATCTTAAAAATCCACAATGTCTTAGATTTAAAGAATTACAATCAGAAAGAGTGGTAATTAGTAGAAACTGAAGATCACTCTTAATTTGTATAAATCATAACAGTCCAGAGAGGGGTGAGGATTTAACTGCCCTTTGAAGAATGAGGAGGAATATGAAGCATATCATAAGTATCATTTTTAAAAAAAGGTTTTCCTACAGAAGCTTTGAAAAGTTAAAAAAAAAAAAAAGGTCAGCCAAAGGTATGGGTAAAAGACAATAGGAACTCTTGTGTAAGAACTGATTTGCAAGTTCAGAATAGTATTAGTCAAAAGACCAAGAAACCATCTTCCCAGATGACTACTTTTTATAGAAAGAATATTTTTGCATACTGTTTGTCCTGTGTGGAAAGCTTTTCTTCCCCAAAGCAGGCCTCTAACCAACAGTGTTACTGTAAAATAGCCAGGTCACTAGAGAAATACCCAGCTACCTCCTCGGTAGTCATAATCCTAACAGATAACATCTTAACAATGTAACTGGGCTTCCCAGGTGGTGCTAGTGGTAAACACCCCGTCTGTCGACGCTGGAGACTTAAGAGACGTGGGTTTGATCCCTGGGTCAAGAAGATACCCTGGAGGAGGACACGGCAACCCACTCCTAACAGCCACTACAATTATCAGGTGCTTATTATGTGTGTACCAGTATGTTTTCTCTGTATGTTTACGCATAAATACATACACACACGTATGTGTGTGTACTGTTATTTCTCTTTCATCTCCTTCATGCTGAAACCAGTTTTGGTTCAGAAATGTTGTTGGTGCATACAGAAATCCAATTGTTTGATTATCTTCTAGGTTGAGACACCCGAATAGCAGCTGCTAGTTAAAATAAAATGAGAAAATATAATTCTGAGAAAAACTAAGTTGTCCTACGCCTTCACTAAACAGCTATTTGGTAACAGCTGTTCTTAAACATGAGTTCACATTTTTAAAGCCTATTATAATACCATTATAGACGCTTCTGAGAATCTGTACTTGGCTCACATCTTTAGCTATTATCTAGCATAAACAGACAGAGCACTTATACATTTCCATAAACTTTACAGAAATTATTAGCCCAAGAGTACAGTCAGTCAGCCTCTTTTCTCCTCATTCCCTCCCCTCCTCCTTTTCTCTGTATCTGTCTCGCTCACTATTATACACACACACACATATATATATACAGATTTTTAAGTCTGTGCTATTTCTGGATTTTCTATTTGGCAAAGACTGAAATTAATATCAATGCCACAATGCCCCTTTAAAGTGTCTCCAGCTGGGTCATTTTTATTTACTAGTCCACATTACCCTAGTTTGAATTAAAGAGGTCCATAGGTACCAGGTACCACATTTGATCTTAGTCAAAAGGCCAAGAAGCAATCCAGTAGTTATGTATGGGTGTGAGAGTTGGACTATAAGGAAAGCTGAGCGCCCAAGAATGGATTCTTCTGAACTGTGGTATTGGAGGAGGCTCTTTAGAGTCACTTGGACGGCAAGGAGATCAAAATAGTCAATTTTAAAGGAAATCAGTCCTGAAAATTCATTGGAAGGCCTAACGCTGAAGCTGAATCTCCAGTAATTTGGCCACCTGATGTGAAGAACTGATTCTTTGGAAAAGACTTTGATGCTGGGAAAGACTGAAGGCAGGAGGAGATGGGGATGACAGAGGATGAGATGGTTGGGTGGCATCACCAACTTGATGGACATGAGTTTGGGCAAGCTCCAAGTTTGGGAGTTGGTGATGGACAGGGAAGACTGACGTGCTACAGTCCATGGGGTTGCAAGGAGTCGGACACGACTGAGCAACTGAACTGATTCCCTGATGGTTCAGCGGTAAAGAATCTGCCTGCAATGCAGGAGATGTGGGTTTGATGCCTGGGTCAGGAATATCCCTGGAGACGGAAATGGCAACCCATTCCAGTATTCTTGCCTGGGAAATCCTGTGGACAGAAGAGCCTGGTGGGCTACAGTTCATGGGGTCACAAAACAGTCAGACACGACTGAGAGACTAAAACCATCACCACCATAGTACTAGGAATTTTCACTAAAATAGTTCTCAAATGTGTGACTCTCTCCTTAAAGATCATCCACAGCCCACAGACAAGGGTTCCCATAACTCTGTTCTCTCCTCAGCGAGGCTCCATGCTATGCTAAGCAGAGTCACAGCTTCATCCCAGCCAACTAGACCTCCTAAGGACACCAGAGCCAGGCAAATACTGTCCCCCACTAACTGACAGTGGCATGTATTCACTTCAGAAGACACTTTATTTGTACCATAAAATTGTGGAAGAGGGATGAACCTAGCCGATGAGTTCTATGAAATAACAACTGACTTGCTGACTTTCATTCAGTGAGAATCACTATCCACAAAAATCTGCATTCTGGAAAAGATTTTAAACTTACGAGTTCATAGCACTTAAATTTGACATTGATGTTTTACTACAGATTCAGCATTTCTGTGTCTGATATTTCTCGCAAACATGAAATCTCACTTTAAAATATTACAATGGCATTAATCACATGTTTAAGCTCAGAAATATGGATTTAAGAGTTACAAGAGTGGGTGTTTCTGGTTTTCATTTTAAAGCCAACAGGAAGCATGAGGATAATCCTAAGTCAGAACTACTGAAAAAGGTTGTTAAACACATAAATACGTATTTTTAAAAATCTCCTTAACAATACCCTATGGAAACAAATACAACTGAAGAGAATCACTCCAAATTAATGAAAGCTTCCTTTCACCAGAAATACATAATAATTTTAAATGCATAGCTTCAAAGTACATTGATATATGGTGAAAACTCAGAGTACCACAAGAAACACAACAGATATACATACATATGGTAGAAATTTTTAATACTTTCTCCGTAAAGAATGAATAGATGGGGAAGGAAATAGCAACCCACTCCAGTATTCTTACCTGGAAAATCGTATGTACAGAGAAGTCTGGCAGGCTACAGTCATTGGGGTCGCAAAAGACTCAGACAAGACTTAGCGACTAAACAATAAAATGATTGTGTGCTAAAGTTAAGTTTTTAAGTGCATGCATTTGAACTGATAAAACAAATTTATATCAACTGATGTACAGAAAAAAAACATGGAACAGCAAACATAAATACGTGAGGATATACGAGACTGAAATAGTACTAACAAATGACATCGGAACAGAAACATTAACAAATTTGACATACATTGAACTCAGCTCCTCCAAACTGTAGATGGCACATTATTTTTAATCACCAGAGGGGCGTTTACAAAAACTGACCACATACAAAGATGTAACACAAATTACAAACAAATCCAAAGACTAAAATCGTACAGATACAGACTACATTCTCTGTCCACAGTGTTTTTAAGGGAGGAAAAAAATAATAAAAATATACCTACACAAATGCCATATATTAGGACAATAAGAAAAATTGTTTTTGGTAATGTACAGGGCAAAAAAAGATATAATCAAAATCAAAATACATTTTAAACTTATGATAATTAAAAAAACATCTCAAAACTTAATTTCATGCAGATAAATCAGTATTGAGAGGAAAATTCAAAGTCAGAAAGAAACATCGTTCTTAATATGAAATGATTTATTCTGGTCTATCCCAGCATCAGGGTCTTTTCCAATGAGTTGGCTCTTGGCATCAGGTGGCCAATGTACTGCAGCTTCAGCACCAGTCCTTCCAATGAATATGCAGGGTTGACTTCTTTTAGGATTGACTGTTTTGATCTATTTGCTGTCCAAACAACTCTCAAGAGTCTTCTCCAGCACCATAATTCAAAAGTATCAATTCTTCAGCACTCAGTCTTCTTTATGGTTCAACTCTCACATCCATACATGACTACTGGAAAAACCATAGCTTTGACTAGATGGATCTTTGTTGCAGAGTAGTGTCTATGCTTTTTAATATACTGTCTAGATTTGTCACACCTTTTCTTCCAAGGAGGAAGTGTCTTTTAATTTCATAGCTGCAGTCACCATTCATAGTGATTCTGGAGCCCAAGAAAATAAAACCTGTCACTGCATCTCCTTTTTCCCCATCTATTTGCCATGAAGTGATGGGACCAGATGCCATAATCCTAGTATTTTTTTTTTTCATATAGCCCAGGCCTTATTTATTTATTTATTTTACTTTTTTTTTTTTTTACTTTTTTTTTTTTACTTTTTTTTTTTTATTGTTTTTGCCATACATTGTCATGATATCACCATGGGTTTACATATGCTTCCCCTCCGGAACCCCCCTCCCTCCTCCCTCCCCCCCAGGAAATCTCGCTGCACCCGTCCCGAGCATCAATCCTGGGCTGGCGATTGATTAGACACATGACAATTAACATGCTTCAATGCCCTTCTCCCATATCATCCCACCCTTACCCTCATCCACAAAGTCCACGAGTCTATTCTATACATCTGCGTTCCTTTTGTTGTCTCACATGTTGGGTTCTCGTTACTGTCTTTCTAAATTCCATATATATGCGTTAATATACTGTATTGTTGTATTTTGAATGTAGAGTTTTAAACCAGCCTTTTCACTCTCCTCTTTCACCCTCATCAAGAGGATCTTTACTTCCTCTTCACTTTCTGCCATTAGAATGGTATTATTTGCATATCTGAGACTGTCAATATTTCTCCTTGCAATTCTAATTTCAGTTTGTGATTCACTCAGCCCAGCATTTCACATGATGTACTCTGCATATAAGTTAAATAAACAGGGTGACAATGTGTAGCCTTGACGTAATGCCTTTCCCAATTTTGAACCAGTCCATTTTTCCATGTCCAGTTCTAACTGTTGCTTCTTGACCTGCATACAGATTTATCAGGAGGCAGGTCAGGTGGCCTGGTATTCCCATCTCTTTCAGGATTTTCCAGTTTGTTGTGATCCACACAGTCAAAGGCTATAAGGTAGTCCATGAAGTAGATGTTTTTCTGGAATTCCCTTGCATTTTCTACAGTCCAACAGATGTTGGCAATTTGATCTCTGGTTCCTTTGTCTTTTCTAAATCCAGCTTGTACATCTATAAGTGCTTGGATCATGTACTGCTGAAGCTTAGCTTGAAAGATTTTGAGAATTACCTTGCTAGTATGTGAAATGAGTGTAATTGTGCAACAGTTTGAACATTCTTTGGCATTGTCCTTCTTTGGGACTAGAATGAAAACTGACTTTTCCCAGTTCTGTGGTCTCTGCTGAGTTTTCCAATTTGTTAACATACTGAGTGTATCATTTTAACAGCATCATCTTTTAGAATTTTAAATAACTTACTTAGAATTCCATCACTTCCACTAGCTTTGTTCACAGTAATGCTTCCTAAGGCCCACTTGGCTTCAGACTCCAAGATGTCTGGCTCTAGGTGAGTGACCACACCATCGTGTTGTTCAGATCATTAAGACCTATTCTGTACAGTTCTTCTGTGTACTCTTGCCACCTTTTCTTAACCTCTTCTGCTTCTGTTAGATCCTTGCTATTTCTGTGTATGTTCAGCAAGGTTGAAGAATACAAAATCAATACCAAAAATCATTTCTATTTCTGTGCATTAGCAATGAAAATCTGAGATAAAACTAAAAGACAATTCCATTTCCTATAGCATCAGAAAGAATTAAATACTTAGGAATATTTTCAACAAAAGAAGTGCAATTATTTTTACAACGAATACTATAAAACATCACTGAAAGAAATTAAAGAATACCTAAGTAAATATAAAAACACTCCATGTTCACAGGCTGCAAGAACTTTTATTAAGATGGTAATACTTCCGAATTGGATTCAATACAGTCCCTTCAAATTTATAGTGACATTTTGTATTGACATTGACAAATTGATTCTAAAATTCATATGTATTCACAAGGGAATAGCTAAAGCAATACTGAAAAAGAAGAACAAAATTGGAGGATTCACTTCTTATTTCAAAATTTGCTTCGAAGCTACAGTAATCAAGACAATCAAACTAAGACCATGGCATTCAGTCCCATCACTTCATGGCAAACAGATGGGGAAACCATGGAAACAGTGACAGACTTTATATTCTTGAGCTCCAAAATCACTGCAGATGGTTACTGCAGCCATGAAATTAAAAGATGTTTGCTCCTTGGAAGAAAAGCTATGAGCAACCTAGACAGCATATTAAAAAGCAGAGACATTACTTTGCTGACTAAGATCTGTCTAGTCAAAGCTGTGGTTTATCCAGTAGTCATTTATGGACGTGAGAGTTGGACTATAAGGAAAGCTGAGTGCCGAAGAATTGATGCTCTTGAACTGTGGTGTTGGAGAAGACTCTGGAGAGTTCCTTGGACTACAAGGAGATCCAACCAGTCAATCCTAAAGGAAATCAGTACTTAATATTCATTGGAAGGACTGACACTGAGGCTGAAACTCCAATTCTTTGGCCACCTGATGTGAAGAGCTGACTCATTGGAAAAGACCCTGATGCTGGGAAAGATTGAAGGCAGGTGGAGAAGGGGCAACAGAGGATAAGATGGTTGGATGGCATCACTGACTCAATGGACATGAGTTTGAGCAAGCTCCAGGAGTTGATGATGGACAGGGAAGCTGGGCATGCTGCAGTCCATGGGGTCACAAAGAGTCGGACACAACTGAACTGAACTGAACTCAACTCAACTGAATCAAGACAATGTGGTACCTCACAAAAGGACAGAAATAGAGCAATAGAATAAAGCTGAGTCCAGAAATAAACCTTTACAGTTTTGACAAACTGGTTTTTAACAAGACAACTAGTTATGAGTAAAGAATGGTTTTTTCAATAAATGGTGCTATGACAAGTAGACATCCACACGCAAAAGAAAGAAATTGATCCTTTCCTTCACTCTATACATTCAAAGTAATCAAAAACCCAAATATAAAAAACAAAACTATAATGTTCTTATTAGTAAAATATAGAAGTAAAACTCTTCAACTCTGAATTAGGTAATGGCTTTCTAGATCTGACACCAACATTAAGGATAAAAATAGATAAACTAGACTTAATTAAAGTTTAAAACTTTGGGGCTTCAAAGGATACCCTCAAATAAGTGAGAAAATCCACAGGATGGGAGAAAATATTTGAAATTCTGTATCTTAAAAGAGATCATACACTATATAAAGAACTCTCATAACAACCACAAAAATAGACAAGCAATCCAATTAATATACAAGAAAAGAACATTTCTCCAAAAGATATAAAAACATCTTTTCATGGCCAACAAGCACATGAAAAAAATGCTCAAGATCATCAGTCATCAGAAAATGCAAGTCAAAACCATAACGAGTATCACTTCACATTCACAATGATAGCTTAAAGTTCTGGATGGTAACAAGTGTTGACAAGGAGATGGAGAAATTGAAACCCCTTTAATACATTGCCGGTGGGAATATAAAATGTTGAAAACTGCTTTGGAAAACAGGAAGATTTTCAAATGTTAAACATAATGTTGCCATATGACTGAGTAATTCTACTCCTAGGTATATACCCAAGAGATGAAAACATATGTTCACACAAAAACTTGTATGCAAATATTAGTAATAGCACTATTCATAATAGTCAAAAAGTGGAAACTACCCAAATAGTCATCATCTGCTGAGTGAATGAACAAAATGTGGTGTATCCATATAATAAAATATTATTTGGCCCTAAAAAGAATGAAGTACCTCCAGGGAATCATGTTTTTAATGTAGACCTCAAGAAAATGTTCTTTTATGATTGAAAAAAAAAAATGAAGTACTGATCCATGATACAGCATGGATAAATCTTAAAAATAGCATGCTAAGTGAAAGAAACTGTTCACTAAAGGCCCTATGATTTTATTCATATAAAATGTCCAGAATAGGGAATCTACAGATATAGAAAGTAAGTCAATAATTTCCAGAGACCAGAGAAGGGAGCATAGGGAGTGACTTCTAAAGGGTATGGGTTTGCTTTTGGGAGTAGTAATGCTTTAAAATTAAATAGTGGTGATGGAAGAAGCACAAGCTGGAATCAAGATTGCCAGGAGAAATATTAATAATCTCAGATATGCAGACCACACCACCCTTATGGCAGAAAGTGAAGAGGAACTAAAAAGCCTCTTGATGAAAGTGAAAGAGGAGAGTGAAAAAGTTGGCTTAAAGCTCAACATTCAGAAAACTAAGATCATGGCATCTGGTTCCATCACTTCATGGGAAATAGATGGGGAAACAGTGGAAACAGTGTCAGACACTATTTTGGGGGGGCTCCAGATTCACTGCAGATGGTGACTGCAGCCATGAAATTAAAAGACACTTATTCCTTGGAAGGAAAGTTATGACCAACCTAGATATCATATTTAAAAGCAGAGACATTACTTTGCCAACAAAGGTCCATCTAGTCAAGGCTATGGTTTTTCCAGTAGTCATGTATGGATATGAGAGTTGGGCTATAAAGAAAGCTGAGCACAGAAGTATTGATGCTTTTGAACTGTGGTGTTGAAGAAGTCTCTTGAGAGTCCCTTGGACTGCAAGAAGATCCAACCATCCATCCTAAAGGAGATCAGTCCTGGGTGTTCACTGGAAGGATTGCTGTTGAAGCTGAAGCTCCAGTACTTTGGCCACCTCATGTGAAGAGTTGATTCATTGGAAAAGACCCTGATGCTGGGAAGGACTGGGGGCAGGAGGAGAAGGGGACAACAGAGGAAGAGGTGACTGAATTACATCACCGACTTGATGGACATGGATTTGGGTAGACTCCGGGAGTTGGTGATGGACAGGGAGGCCTGGCATCCTGCGATTCATGGGGTTGCAAAGAGTTGGACATGACTGAGCGACTGAAATGAACTGAACTGATGGTTACATAACTGTGTTCCTGTACTGAAAACCAGTGATTTGTACACTATAAAAGGATGAATTTTATGATATATGAATTAGAGTCCAATAAAGCTATTGTTTTTAAAATACTTTTAGAGGTCAAGTTTATTTCTCTATGGCAACAGCAAAAAGACAATGAATTTTTTCAAAAAGAATATCATTTAAGATAATTTCAAAAATATACAGTTTCTGTGAATAAATAGAACAAAATGTTCAAGGACTCCTAAGAGAAAAATTATGCTAATATTATTATAATATTGTCATGTTAGAGAAGATCTAAATATATTGAGAGACAGTCATATATTCTAAAACTGAACATTTACAAAGTATCAATTTCCTTTTAATTGTTTATAGACCCAAAACAATCTCAATGGAATCTCCATTAAATTCCTAACAAGCTTTTTAGAACTTGATAAGCTGATTTGAAAAACATATGTGGAAAGATAAACAGCCAAGGAATGCTATACCACTCCTGAAAAAACTGGACCAAGAGGGAGGATTTACTCCCCCATTTACCAGACAGCAAGACAATTTAAACCTGCAGTAATTACAGAAAGAGACAAAAAAGAAGAAATACAAAGCTCAGAAACAGACCCATATATATGTCAATACTTGGTATTTGAAAATATCAATAATAAGTATTTGTTGTTTTAAGCCACTAAATTTGGGGATATCTTATTAACACAAAAATAGATAACCAGTATTCACCTTTATTTTTTCTTTTAGCACAGAGGATTAACCTTCCCTGTCTCCTTGAAGTTAGGATTTCTTTTGCATTTAAAATGTGGGTGCAAATCATTCATGTCACTTCCAGATGGAGGCATTTAAAGTTAGTTCACGATTATCCACAATTTTCTCCATACTACATCAACTGGGAAAGGTCTGTGCTCCAGATTGTACAGAATGACAGCAGTTTCCTGAATTTAGACTTCTAAGTTTCTGAAAATAGTTGTGCTGGAGAGATGTCCTAAACAAGAGGAAACTTTGCTTGAATGACAAATAAATCTTTATCACATTAAGTCAATGAGATTTGGGGATAATTTGTTACCAAAGCATAACCTAGCCTATTTTTACAGATACTAGGCTCCATCTCACTAGTAATTAAAGAAACAAAAGGCAATGAGATAATATATACCCACCAGATGGGCAAAAATTAAAGTTTCTGATAACACTAAATTTTGGCAGAGATGTGGAGGAATGAAAGTAGGAATATAAATGGGTAGAAACATGCTGGAAAAGCATGGCATTATCTAATAAAGCTGATATCTGCAAGCCCTGTGATCTAGTAATTTGACTAGGAGTTTTATACTCTAAAGACACAGAGGATGAGATGGTTGGATGACATCACCAACTCAATGGACATGAGTTTGAGCAAACTCCAGGAGATAGTGAAGGACAGGGAAGCCTGGCATGCACAAAGAGTCATTGAGCAACTGAACAACAAAAAGAAACTCCTACATCTGAGCACCATGACATCTGTAGAAGAATCATAGGTGATTTATTTGTGGCAATGAAGGAAAGAAAGGGAGGGAGGGAAGGAAGGAAAGGAGGGAAGGAGAGAGGGAGAAGAGAAGAGGAAGAAGGAGGAGATGGGGGAAGAGAGGACGGACAAAGGGAGGGAGAAAGGGAGAAAAAAGAAATAGGAAAGAAGGAAAGAAAAAAGGGAGAGAGGGAAGGAGAGGGTAGAAATGACCCAAATATCCTTAATCACAATGAGTAAAAAATAAAAGTATTATATTCATAAAATGAAATATATCCAATAATAAAAATGAACAGTCACTGTCAGCAACAGCATTCAATCAACAGCAACAAAAATGTTACTAAGCTCCCCTTACATGCTTGGCTCTGTTTCAGGTACTTCAGTACAGTTCAGTTCAGTCACTCAGTTGTGTCCGACTCTTTGCGACCCCATGAACAGCAGCACGACAGGCCTCCCTGTCTATCACCAACTCCCAGAGTCCACCCAAACCCATGTTCATCGAGTCGGTGATGCCATCCAACCATTTCATCCTCTGTTTTCCCCTTCTCCTCCTGCCCCCAATCCTTCCCAGCTTCAGGGTCTTTTCCAATGAGTCAACTCTTTGCATGAGGTGGCCAAAGTATTAGAGTTTCAGCTTCAACATCAGTCCTTCCAATGAACACCCAGGACTAATCTCCTTTAGGATGGACTTGTTGGATCTCCTTGCTGTCCAAGGGACTCTCAAGAGTCTTCTCCAACACCACAGTTCAAAAGCATCAATTATTCGGCACTCAGAATTTTTCACTGTCCAACTCTCACATCCATACATGACTACTGGATACGATAATGAATAAAAGAGGGGGAAAAAAATCCACCCTCATGGAGTCTGCACTCTAATAAAAATAAGACAGGAAAAAAAGTGATTAATAATAAGTCAGTAAGTATTTTTAAATGTGATAAGATCATGAGGAAAAGCTAAGGAAGGGGAAAATGTTTTGCAAGGTAGGATGTGCAATTTAAAATATGATGACCATATTTAGACCTCATTGAAAAGGAGACAACTGCACAAAAATTTGAAAGAAGTGAAAGTAATAGATTAAGTCATGTGGATATCTGGGAGAAGAGCATCCCAGTCAGAGCAAAGATGGTATCTGATATACTCAAAGAACAGCAAAGAGACCAGTGTGGCTGGAACTGAGTGAATAAGAGAAATAGCAAAGGAAATGAGACCAGATAGATAAAAGTGAGAGGAAAAAATAGCTAGCACTTTGTAGGTAATTCTAAGGAACATTTGAGGTTGGAGATTCTGGAGAAAAAACGTGACATGATCTGCCACATGTTGTAAGCAGAGCTCTGATTACAATTTGAGACTGGATTATGGAGGGCAAAGGATGAAAGCAGGGAGACCAGTTAGGAGGTCCTTACAATAATCCATGTGGAACATGATGGCAGCTCAGATTTGGATGGCAACCATGGAGGTGATAAGAGCAACTATATTCAGGAATTATTTTGAAGATA
Organism: Antilocapra americana; assembly: GCA_007570785.1. NCBI lineage: Eukaryota > Metazoa > Chordata > Mammalia > Artiodactyla > Antilocapridae > Antilocapra > Antilocapra americana. Next base: position 3,371,186 of record ML661344.1, on the reverse strand, counting down.
GACCAAAGAGGACTTCCTGACATATTACATCTAAGATATGAGGGAATGGGAGATGTCAAAGATGACTCCCAGGATGTCAAAGATATCCTGAGCAACGTGAAGGATGAAGATAGGGAAGGATGCAGAGAGGGCTTGGGTGAGATGAAGATTCCATTTGGAACATACTGAACTGGAGATCTCTGCTAGACATCCAGGTGGAAATGTTGAGCAGGCAGGTCTTCAGACACAGAAGTCTAAAGTTCAGGGAGTTAACTCAAAGTTTCACCTATCATTTTGGAGCCATCAGTGCACAAATATTGATTGCATGAAATCATCAAAGAGTGTAGACAGAAAAGAGCTCCCAAGGACTAGCACTGAAGACGATCTAAACCTCTGCAAGCAGAAGAGAGGCCAGCAAAGGGGACAGAAAGTGATGGCTAGTGAAGAAGCAGGAAAAATCAAGAATACATGGTGTCCTGGAAGCCAACAAGGAAATATCACACAGAGCAAAGGGTAACTGACGATGCTACCAACAGGTGACGTAAGATCAAAGGTGACGACTGACCATTGAATTTGGGAAAGGTGATGTCACCGGTGACAGTGGGCGGAGTACGAAAACAAGAGTGGCAGAAGTAGGTTTAAGAGAGAATGTGAAAAAGGAATCAAATGATACGGAATATAGACATCTCTTTTTAAAAGTTAATGCTTTAAAAGGGAGAGGAAATGGCTTAGTCTCACAAACATAATGTTAAGCAAGAGAATCTATGAAAGGATGCCTCCTGTGTGCATATAATTTTTTAAATAAAAGGAAAATTGTGATTAGGGAGGAACAAGCAAAATGTTTCTGGGTATTGGCATGTTCTCTTATTTGTATGGTGAATAGTGAGTATTTGCCTTGAATTACCTGTTACAATTACAGAACAGTTGCAATTACAAACCAGTCCATCCTAAAGGAAATCAGTCCTGAATATTCATTGGAAGGACTGATGCTGAAGCTAAAACTCCAATACTTTGGCCACCTGATGTGAAGAACTGACTCACTGGGAAAGACCCTGAGGCTGGGAAAAATTGAAGGCAAGAAGAGAAGGGGATGACAGAGAATGAGATGGCTGGATGGCATCACCAACCCAATGGACATGAGCTTGAGCAGATTCCAGGAGTTGGTGATGGACAGGGAAGCCTGGTGTGTTGCAGTTCATGGGGTTACAAAGAGTCGGACACAACTGAGCAACTGAACTCATTGGTTACAGTGATTTGCTATATTATTTGTAAATCAGTACCAACATTTGTTTTATGTACTCTTCTCCCTGTATATGTCATAGTTCAAAATATTTACAGATTAATAAGATCATGTGTGTGAAAAGACAACAAGTAATATCACTATGGAGTTACAGAAGTTTTTTAAAAAAAATAGTTGAGGAGGAATACTTCAAATTATATAACCAGACCAAATTTGAATTGAAACACCAAAAGGTTATATGTACTAGGTCTGTCCAGGAGGTTCCATTTGTAATTTAATTAAAAAAGGAATTTGTAAATCACATAAAAATCTTAAAAGAATTAGAGCAGACTGTAAGCCCTTTTCCTCATTTTTAACTCCACAGGACATGCTTTTTAGTATGCAGTTGGCTCTCAGTATGAAAAATGCAGTCCAATATCTGCCAAGGCAATTCTTTCCTTTCTCTGGATATTTTTTAAGTTGTATTTCTAAGACCCCCTTGGGATACTGCCCTTCACAAACACAAACCTTTTAGTTATATAACAGTGATCTAACTGTGAATACACAGCTGTTTTCTCTCGTAAATTCATTACAAAAGAGAAGTAGAGCTTCTGCCAGCTTGAATGGCTCTCCCAAACCATGAATGAGTTGGACTGTGAGCAGATCCATCCACTGTTTTCAGTTGTTTTCCAAGAGACTAGAAGCCAGGATATTTGAGTTCTACTACTCTCTGTTCATTCAACCACCAATTTCCTTAACGCTTTGTGTATCTCTTTCAAAGGCGATGATCATCTACTTCCCTAGAGACTATGATGGAAGACAAATACCTGAATAACTGATGGTACTTCCAGTCCAAAGGTGAAAATGCAAGGAAAATAAATTGAAATGTGTTTATAAAAGAGTGGGTACATACTAAGTCACTTCAGTCAAATCCAACTCTTTGTGAGTCTATGAACTATAGCCCACCAGGCCCCTCTGTCCATGGGGTTTTCCAGGCAAGAATACTGGAGTAGGTTGCCATGCCCGCCTTCAGGGAATCTTCCTGACCCAGGGAACTATGCATCACCTCATGTCTCCTGCATAGGCAAGCGGGCTCTTTACTGCTAGAGCCACCTGGGAAGCCCTCATAAAAGACTGCTTCAAATTTATTCCACTCTCCCGAACAGAATAAAGAGCTTGTGCAGCGTGTGAGCACATTATTTTATTTTAGATCAACACCACCAAAAAGAGCCACAGACACTTAACAAATCTATCCTAACTACTGATGACTAAGTCTCAAATAATTTTGAATTACAAGTAACAACAAAAGCTATCCTAACATTCTGTCTGCTAAAACAACAGTTGGTTGTTGTCTGCTTTTTATCAAAAGGAAATAAAAATATCAGTGACACTTTATAGTATACACTTCTGTACAACTTTGTGTGTGTGTGTCAATTCCTAATTTCTAGCTTATCTGTTTAGTTAACCTCTGCTATTTTTCTGGGATTCATTCCAAGATAACTAAAATGCATTACTAAAATTGGCATCTATGCTATTGAGCTTAATTTCAGCCAGGCTCTTAAGTGTTCTGAAACCAATTTTTAATATTCTGCACACAATATCATGCTAAAAAGTAACAAACACTGTTCAAGAACAGAAATTGACAGGAAAGGTGCAATTTTTGTTTTCCCCCAAATATACCATACTGAAAATGAATAGGTACTATACTAAAGACACATGTTTTTGTTGCAGTGTTGCAAATATTAACTTCAAGTTGAAAGTGATTCTTTAAGCTAGACTGAGAGATGATCTAAATATTTACATATAAACTATATATTTCTAAGCTAAAAACGTATTTTTCTCTTCGAATTTTGGTTGAAAAGCCTTAAACACATAAACCATAAGTGCATATTACAAAAAATGCCAGGATCAATGCAGATTTTTTTTAATTTCATGAAATTATAAACCTAGTAATGCTTGTAAATGTTAAAAAGTCAAAGAATTATACATTTTTAATCTGGGAAACATCTTAGGTATTATCAAGAGGCCCTCAGAATTGTAATCCAACCCTTTAACTTGACAGATGAGGAAACGGAGACCCAGAGGTTAAATGAACCACAGCTGTCACGCTATGTACATACAATACATACCAAAAGCCAGATTTTCTGACTCCCAGTCCAGAGCTCTGAAAGAGTATTGGTCTCAACATACGTTAATACTTGAGGAAATGAAGGTTAACAGAGGACACTCGAGGCAGCCCCTCAATGTAATGAACCCCCTCTGGCTTAAAAGAGCCAGTCTCCTCTTGTCCTTGCAAAGACAAGTTCTAGAAATGGCACCCCAAATAACGACTTTCTCAAATGGCCTCATCCTACCTGGGGTTTCCAAAGTGATTCCTCAGCTGGGTCTCTCTCTCACACCTACAAGTTCCTTTAAATAAGTCCTTTGGTTGGGGCTGGGTTTTGTTGTTTTGTTTTGCTCTATCAATATGCTTGGGGAGAGCTTGGATAGTGGAAACAGAAGCTCTGGGCTAAACCACCCCTACAGCACATTTTCTTTTGTCATCCAAACCAACAAATCTTTCCTCCTCCGGGCCCCAAGGCTTACTGGTTTCGGTCGCAGTCCCTTCAGTTTCCAAAGTAGCGAGGAGACCTGGAAAAGAAGTTGGCCGGATGGCAAGTCCTTTCGGGGGCGCCGGGCAGGTGCGCGCCCAGGCTGGGCCGGATGCCCTCGGGCGCGCGCCGACGCTCCTCGCCCAGGGTCACTCCGGAGCGCCCGCCCCGGGGGAAGGACAGGCCCCGCCGGCCCTCCGGGGACGCCGCCGCCCCGGCCCCGGCGCCCGGACCCCAGGCGGCTGGCGGGCTCCGGCTGCCCGCGCGCGCACCCGAGCGCCTGGCTCCTCGCCTGGCCGGGCGCCGGGAGAGGGAGCGGCGGGGCTGGAGCAGAGAGGCTGGGGGCGCACCTCGAGGCCCGGGGCCACCCAGGCGGAGGAGAGGGCGGCGGCGGCGCGGGGGCGCGGGCACCTGCGTCGCTCGCGCTCGGACGGCCGTGGGCTCTGCGGCGGGGCGGCTCCACACTCGACGCGGAAGGTGCCGGGAAGCTCTCCGGGAGAGGGGGCCGCGGGGCGCGGAAGGAGGGGCGAGGGGGCGCGGAGGGGAGGCGGGAGTCGGGGCAGAGAGGTCGGGGCCGGGCCGGGGGCCGCCCAGCGCCCGGCGCCCTCCGCCGCCGCTCCCCGGGCCGAGGAGCGGCCCGAGCCGCCGGGGCGGCCGCCTAGGCGACGGGGTGGCAGCGGGGATGCGGCTGCCCCTGGTGGCGGGCACGAGGAGAGAAGCGAGGAGTTTGGAAAGAAGGACCCCCTGCCCGCAGGGAAGCCCAGGGTCCAGGCAAACCCACGAGAAAGGTGGCACCGCTGCTTTACCCAACAGTCAGCTACCGTGCCCACACTGAACCGCGGGTCTCAGACCCTGGGCTGGGCATTGGGATTCCCTCTGTCCCTCCTACTTGCAGACTTCCAGGCCTTTGTGCCTCAGGTGTGCAAAACGCTACAGTAAAGATCGCCGTAACTGAGGGCAGGGGGAAAGAAAAGCGAAATGGAAGGATCAGAATTGGTGAGGTAGTGAGCTTCCTGTCACCAAGAATGATTCAACCAAGCACTTTGGTCATGCTTGTCAGGAAGGCATGATTCTTTTCAATCTTGAAATTCAATGGCATATGACGTAGTAAGTTTTCAAAAATCCGTCCTTGAGCAGTCTGTTCCAACCCCGAAGTAATAAGCACTTTTTGTTCTCCACTCAAAGTGTTCACTCACTGATTTGTTTACTCATTAATACAGTTTTTGTTGAGACCTTACAGAGTGACGCACAGCATGCGAAGTGCAGTTACTATGTTCCTTGAACTTGAAGCTATGCTGCTGCTGCTAAGGCGCTTCAGTCGGGCTCTGTGCGACCCCATAGACGGCAGCCCACAGGCTCCTACGTCCCTCGGATTCTCCAGGCAAGAGCACTGGAGTGGGTTGCCATTGCCTTCTCCAATGCATGAAAGGGAAGAGGAAAGTGAAGTGGCGGAGTCGTATCCGACTCTTAGCGACCCCATGGACTGCAGCCCACCAGGCTCCTCCATCCATGGGATTTTCCAGGCAAAAGTACTGCAGTGGGGAGCCCATTGCCTTCTCCCGTGAAGCTATGACAAGCAAGTATTCATCTAATTACCAATTGTGATGAGTATATGAAGGAAACCAACAGAGTGTGGAAGAAAGAATAAAAGAATCTAGACTACTCTAGATTGGGTGAATGACTCATTTTCAAAGGTCTCTAGAAACGAACTTGCCTAACAGCCTCACAGGATAAGGCATCAGAGACACAGAGACAACATTAGCCCAGAGACGGGTAGAGCCAGGAGCAATGCCTCCTGCTCCCAGACTGAGCCTCTTACTTGGCCAATGCCTGGAGCTTTGTAAATGGAACTTTCTCCAGAGAGAAATATCCTCCCAGGAGACAAACATTTTCATTGGATGAAAACAAGAATTAGAGTAGAGATACTGACTTCCCCAAATTGTTGCAAAAGAAAACAATACAATAGAATCCTAAATTATTTGATATGAACTAGCATTTTAGTTTTCTAGGATTGCCCTAACACATGACCACAGACTCAATGCTTAATACACCAGAAGTGTATTCGTTCACTGTTCTGGAGGCCAGAAGTCCATAATCAGGGTATTATCAGGTCCATACTCCTCCCAGAGCCTTAGGAGAGAATCCTTCCTTTGCTCATTCAGCTTCAGGTGGCTCCAGAGCTCTGTTGGCTTCCAGCTAAATCTCTCCAGTCTCTGTCCATCCTCACATAGCCTTCTCCTCTGTATCTGTGTCTTCTTTTCTGTCTCCTAGAAAGACATTTGTCATTGGATTTGGAAACCATCCAGATGATCAGGATGATCTCAACTCATCTTCACTTGGGACTTAACCTGGTGATTCAGTGGCTTAACCACTGCCTTCCAATGCAGAGGATGTGAGTTCGATCCCTGGTCCAGGAACTAAGATCCCACATGTCTCAGTGCAACAAAGCCCTCTTGCAGCACCTAGAAGACCCAGCATGGTCATGCATACACACAGACAAAAGTGTTTACCTATTTGCTCTTTTGCAAATAAGGTCACATTCACAGGTACTGGAGTTTAGGATGTGGACATATGTTAGGGAGAAGCCACCACTCAACACACTAAAACTAGTTAACTAACAGGTACCAAAATTATTATCTACTGTGGTATCACAGGGTCATTCCAGGACCGCCATTTAAAATTGTATCAATACTAAGTATAATGAATTATTTTACTGTGAAATGCTAAAAATAAGTGTCATTAAACCTGGGTTCATGAGGAATAACTGCTGTAAGGAAAAGAAGTTCAAAGGCCCAAGCCTTTATTTTGTGTTTGAGTCACAGGCAATATTGAAGGCCAAGCATAGATTCCCCATTGTTAAATTAATATATAAATACATCCCACATTCATATGTATGGATTTCTGATACTGTGATCCAATACTGAATGTCTGCAAGGCAGCAAGCTCTGAGTCATGAGCTCCTATGGAGCTTACAGTCTAGGTTAGGGGACACATTTGAATCTCATTTCCTCTGGCACCATGTCTTATGCATATCTGAAGCTTGATAAAGAGTTGTTGAATAAATAGATGAGTAAAAATAAATCACTACCAATCAACTAAGCAATTATCTTCACAGTGAAAAACATCTCCATAATAAGAAGATAGGATTTACTATTGCAAAACAGATTAACACCCTGACTCATTCAGTATTTCCCTAAGTGAAGGAAAAAATCCCTAAAAAGAAATCTTTGATTTAAAAAAGAACATAACAAGATCACCTATCTCATCTTTTCAAAAAAAATCATTATATGACTATTTACACAGATACAAATCCTGCTGGGAACAATCATAACTGAAGTCATAGTTAAAATGAATAAAATATTTTGTCCAAGTATCTTGGTCAATAGTTTCAACTATTAATTCCATTATACTGATGCATCACTTCTTGAAACTCTTTACAAACAATGATTTCAATAATGCTACTCTCTCCTGGTTCACCTCTTCCCTCTTTAGGTTTCCTTCTTATTCTTCTATTCTTACAGTTATAAACCATCAATCAGTGTATTAATATCTGCCAAACTGAGTCTCCTTCATTGATTTATGTGGGTCACAAGCCCATATCTGAACTAGTCATGGTGGCCAATAACTTAGAATATGATGACCAGATGTGTGTAAGTCACCTGTGCACTCCTGGAAAACAGGAAATGGGAAGAGAATTGATTTCACCCTAACCAAATAGCTTAGAGCATTCATGCTATTCCATACTGAACGTTCTTCCTCCGTTCTACATCACCTTTACCTCAGCCATTACCTACTGTCATCATTTGCTGGTTGAAATCTTAACCATACACCAAGATCAACTGACCAATACACCAACTTAACAGACCCCTCTTTGTAATCCCCCAGTTGGAACTCATCTATTTCTGACCCATGATCATTTGGAAATTTATTTTGTCTCTATTTTATAATGAACCACTCTCTGATTCATCTAGTGGTTAGTTGTATATGTGTCTGTATAGAATGCCCTGAGAGCCAAAGTTGTGTCTTACAAATTTTTGATTCTGTTTTTAATCGGCCATGTCTTTATCACAATATCTTGGATGTAGAAATTACTCAATTAATATGCATTGGGCTGAAGAATAAGAAGCAAATTTTGTAGTTTTCCATTTGCATAATTAAAAGAACAAAAACAAAAAATGCTTATTTATGAATAAGTACTTCACAATGATTATTTACCTATTACACTGTTCAAAATTCATATACCAAAGAGAATTTTATTCTAACTTTCCATGGCATGTATATTACAGGAGTTAAGTACATAACAAAATCTCAGTGGATTTTAAATTAGAGAGGCACAGGACAAAAGATGAGAAATATACCAAAATGTTTCCAGTAGCTATCTCTAGATTATCTAATTTAGGAGATTGTTTTGTTGGCTATTTGTCCCTTTCTAAGTTTTCTAAAATGATCATATGTTACTTTCATAGAGGAAAAAGTTATTAGAAAGCGTCTATGTAAGCTCATCCATTCTTTGCAATCTATTCCTGGGAACTAGAGTCATTCAGAGACTCCTCTTAGCCTGGGGCAACTGAGGTGCTATCCCGGCTGTTCACTGGCCAGCAGGCCCGATCTGTAACTCATCTAAATGAGTCCCTAATTTATTGGAACACCTGTGTTGTTGTTGTTTTTTTCTCTTTAGAATGCTGCCAACACAAATAAGAGAAAACTGCATTACTCCTGACTACTTAAAAAGCTATGTAATACCAATGGAAATCACAGCAGCTATTTAGTCTTATTTTTTTTTATTTTTACACAATTTTGAAAGGGTACTTTCCACTTACAGTTTTTACATAACATTGGCTATATTCTCCATGCTGTACAATACATTCTTGAACCTATCTAAACACCCAGTTTCACAGCAGCCATTTTTGTTTGCTTGTTTTCTGGCATGCCATGTGCCATGCAGGGTCTTGGTGCGGTGGAAGCATGGTATCCTAATCCCTGGACCAGCAAGGAATTTCCTCTCAGTGGCTTTTGAACTATGACCAAGAATCTAATTCTAGTTGAAAGGTAAATCAGTCAGATTATTTACTTACAATTTACTACCAAGAATAAAACTTCTTTCATTCCAATCTTAAAATTAGTAGCAGAACCTGGACTAAAACATGACTTTTCCTCAAGGAATTTATCTTTTATTACATTAGTTCAGTATTTCATGCTATATCTTCGTATTTATTAGTTATTTACCTCTTTACCAAAAGTGGGCCTCAAGGTATAAGAGAAATTACAAAGTTCTTCAAATTTCATGTTTAATCCAAAGTAATTATTATTTCTTTGATCTAAGAGACTACAAGTATATTAAGAGAATAAATATGGGGAAATCACTGCCAGATAGTTGCCTGAAAATGCTGCTGTGAATGAAATTTTCATAGAAATACTTTTCAGATTGAAGTTCCAATGGATCTTAAGAGAAAGTGGTCAATATTTCTGGTAATCCCGATGATTGGTACAAGCATGTATGTTCAGTCGCTCAGTCGTATCCAACTCTTGGCTACCCTATGAACTGCAGCACACCAGGCTCCTCTGTCCATGGGATTTTTTTCAGTCAAGAATACTGGAGTGGGTTGCCACTTCCTCCTGCAGGGGATCTTCCTGACCCACGATCAAACCCACATCCCCTGTGTTCATCGGCAGCCAGATGCTCTAACACTGAGCCACCTGGGAAGCCCGGTGGTTGGTACACATGTGCTATGATTTTCACATAGCACAAAGCACTTTGTTCTCTTCAAGAGGGTAATGGGATTTGAGAGCAAAAGGCACCAGGGCACGTTTGCTGGCCTATAAATCAAGTCTCAGAGTTAAACTGTTGCAAAGTTTACAAATTTACCATGAAAAGACTAAGCATTGTGGCAGGTTTTGTCTTTTTTTTTTTTTTTTTCAGATGCCTGGTTCTAACACTAAACTATTAGTCTGTAAATGACAAAGTATCCTGTTCATTATTTTAGTTACTTTCCTTGATCATACCAATGTGGCAGTAAGGAAACATTTATTAGCATCGTCATAAGGCTTTCCGGGTAGCTCAGTGGTAAAGAAGTCAGTGCAGGTGACACAGAGGACATGGGTTCAATCCCTGGGTCAGGAAGATACCCTGGAGGAGGAAATGGCAACCCACTCCAGTATCACCTGAAAAGCCCCATGGACAGAGGAGCCTAGCAGGCTGCAATCCATAGGGTTACAAAGAGTGGGACACATCTGAGCACAGAGCACACACAGACGCCAAACTGGTACCCAATACAAACAGATTACAGAGGACATGCACTATTTCATCAGCCACCTCCCTTCTCTTCTGGTCAAAGAGTTTCCTTTTGGCAGGGGAACTGCTCCTCCCTGACTCCAGGCACATGGCTCCTGCCGGGGCTGCCAGTTACAGCAAACGGGCTTCCAAGGCTACAGAAGCATGTCGTCCAAGCGGGATCTACCAGAGAATCTTACACTCCTGGCTCTGTAATTGGTCACTGAGGTAGGACCATGACTAAAGGAAGGCCAATAAAAGCTGGGATGGGTCCCTGGAGTGGGAGTCAAAGGGAAGATGAAGTGCTTTTCCCCCTCGAGTATGACTCTGTGTGGTTGTGAGCTGTAGCCAGCAACCAAACTCTCTACCACAGGAATAAGCACAGTCTGCAGGGGAAGACAGAATTTGAATTTCAAGCCATACAAGCAGGTGTTGAGAAAGTATGTCAATTTTTTTTATGCCAATGAGCTAAATTTTTTCAATGAAATCCTGTTTTACCAACTGATAGAAACTAAACCTCAGTGAATGCACCCAGGTCCTATTTCTTTTTCTTAACTTCTAAACAGGGGACAGTGGAGGGGAAGGGAAAGCAGGGTCGAGGATAAACAAAGATGCTGATCCTTGTCATCTGTTGAATTTGGCATCTGACTTTTCATCTTGTCTGTTTTTCAGGTGCTGATCTGCATGGGTTTGTGCCAAAGGTCACTTCAGGATTAATGACTCTCCTTATTTGCCCCAGAAGCCTTTCTGAGGTCTTCAACAACAGCTCTCTGGGCTGTAGGGACCTTGGTGAGGCTTTCCAGGGCCCAGAACCCTGGGTATGCTACTCTCAGGAATTATTCTACTGCTCCTATACCTCAAGTGAGTCAAGGTTGCGGTAGGTGTGACTGCCTGCACCACACAGCCATTCCTACATACTGCCCCACGCTGCCCCGAGTTGCCAGCATCTCAGGGTCTTCTCTCCAGCCGATCTCTCCCTAGGCGTTAAAGGGCAGTGGCTATTCCTACTCTGTGATTCTCTCAACTCTTGGAGTTCCCCTAGATTCATCGGGAGTGTCTGTTACCACTCCCCCATAGGACTCAGTCCTCTGATAAAAACTTCACAGGATACTCCAAAATTTTTGTTCCAATTATAAATTGGCTGTACTTGATAGGATGAAAAATATTGAAATAAAATACCACTAAACCCAAGTGGTCACTGTGTGCTGCTTAGGGATGGAATCATCTACGAGCGCAGGGCCTCTTTCTCCGTGCTATACCAACTTAGCTCTCCTTGCTTCCCTCTTGGCATTCTTCTTCTCCCCCCTAACTTGGGAAAGCTTTCCTAGTGCTCAGAACTTGAGTTGGCTCCTAGTCTCTGTTTCTGAGACTCAGACACAGTCTGCTATAACATCTCCTTCTGTGGCAATGGACATAACAATGTCCATGAATGGAAGAAGATTAAGGGGTAAACACTGGGGAGAAAACAGCAGGTGATACATCAAACGATTCCTCCACAAAGGCCACAGGCGGGTAAAATGAGTCTTAATGGCACCTAACTCCTGGTCCTAGGCTCTGGGTGCCTGCATGAGTGCCCACGCCCATCTTCCTGAAGCCCCACTGATCACTTTTCTAAGTCTGCAGCTACCTTGGGACCCTTCCTCAAGTCCTTCTTTTTACTTGAGCTAATTCAGTCATAATTAGCTAACCCAACATAATAGGCAAAAGGAGGGATTTTTATTTCATGGAATCAGGTAAAATTGAATGGTCAGATAACAGGAAGAGCAGACGTGTTGCTGGTCTTCAAGAGCCCTAAAAGCATCAGTAACTTCTCAATCTCTTCTCCCTGCTTCCCAGTATGGGTGGGCTTCATTCCCTCTTACCAGCTGAATCTCTCCACAAGGTGGAAAACACAGTTACTGACATAACTAGTCTTTGCATCGGTTAGTCTTTACCACCAGATAAAGGAGAAAACATATCAAGGTTTAGAGTTTCTATGTTAATTTGTTTCAGTAGTAGAAATGTAAGGAAAAAGAAAATCCTTGAGTTTACCAATTCTTGTTTCATGCTGTGTAAACAATAGATTGTGTCTGGATTTTAGCTGTGTGAGAACAAAGAAAATTCCTCTCTATGAGAAAGCTATTTGACCTCTCTAAAGCTCCCTTTAAGTATATAAAGGAAATAATGAATTTTTAAAGATTGCTTTGTGTCTTTCGTATGTTAAATGAAAAAGAAAGTAATGAGTATAAAAACAAAACCTATGGCTAATTCATGTTGATGTTTGACAGAAAACAACATAATTCTATAAAGCAATTATCCTTCAATTTAAAAATAAATAAATTAAAATAAAATAAAAATTCTATTGAAAGAAAAAAAAGAATGATTTTAAACAGATGAAAACAAACTAACAAAAAAAACCCAAACATGCCAGTGCCTTCGTAGTCCAAATTAAATGTGATAAAATACAGCAAAGAAAGATATCTCATTCCCAACATAGAATAATTTTAAAGTCAAGGAGACTGAACTGTGATAAATATATACCCCATTTCCTCTACCAAGAACAGAGCCCTTCAGAGATTTTATTCCAGTTATAAATTGACTCTTGTTGACATTATGAAACACATTTCAATTGAAACACCATTAAACACAAATGTCTAACAAAAGTTACATGTTGCTTAGCGATGGAGTCATCTATAAATGAGCTTCTATAATTATTTATAATAAAAAAAGAATTTGGATAGTTCAAATCAGATGTTTCTGGATCTGTGAATATAGAAGTTCTAGGTCACTCTCACCAAAACTCCACAAATGATGGAATAGTCTTTTCAACTTCTTGCTAAAACTTCCAGATGCACCCACATCTTTTCCTCTAGCCCTTCCCCAATCAGGTCTCCAATGACATGCAATACTGAAAGATGCAGAAAATAACCACTTCAATTTTTATAGTTCCTTCTGTTTTCCCCTGATACCATTTCCCTCTTTACCAGGAGTAAGACCATCAGTTATACAAACAGCTGAAGCCCAGGAACTTGAGCGCCTGCCATGGCGACTTTCACACTGGCGCCTTTCACTAGATTTGTAAGATTCTTGTGGTAAAATGAGTTACAGCTGAATTCCCCTAATGCTTCAAAGTCAAATACTCATTTAGATCAATGGTTCCCACACTCTGGATTTCAGAAGTGAAATTTCAAAAATGTGTGGTGAACCAGCATATGTTTCCCAACTTTGTCTTTGCCAAGTAAAGATTTAGGGAAAACAATGTACTCTCCTAGCCACATGCCTTCACAAAGTAAAGGACATTTTAAGGCCAATGTAGTAGGCAGACCATTATCTCAACTTTTTTTTTTTAAGGGAGTGGCCATCATTTCCAAGTACCAAGAGCAGACAAGGATACATTGATTGTTTCCATCATAATTCTGACAGGGCACAGATGGCACTTTCTAAGGGTGAAACTAAACATATTTCAGTGAAGAGACTGTTTATAGAGGTGCAGGCAAGCTTTTAAAAATCCAACAAAGAAATGGTGAGTTACCCAGAAACTAGCCACAGCAGGAAGCCATTACTTCCTTGGGGCCTGAAGGGCTAAGGAAAGGGAACAGTGTCTCCAGAGCTGAGAGCTGGGGGTGACGGGAACTGGACCGACGACAAATGCACCCACTGCTAGAGCTATGACCTGGAAGGGAAAGAAGGGGGCGCACCGTACCCTGCCCGTCTCCTCCATCCTGCAGGGACCCAGCTGTAAGGCAGAGGGCGTGGGACCCTGCACGCTGCAAGCCAGGGAGTCCGCCGCAGGGAGCACAGACCAGGTCCAAAAGGGGTGGGAAATGGACCCGCTGGAGCAGCATGATGTACCCTGGTGAGGGGACTGAGACCAGAGAGAGGAAAGAGTACACCTGTGAACTTTGTTTAATTTCAGTTTCAGGAAAATTACAAGAGAAATTTTAAGCTATAATGTTGTTTGTAATTATATGCTTGATACATTTGTCAGTTAGTGGCTCCATGGTCAATGGGGTAGCATCAAGTGGTGCTCAAATGGGCAGCTTGTTCCAGTACTTTATTTTTATCACATTCATTATTAAAAATTCAGCCTCACAAAGCTATAAGATAGAAGCAACACTTTTATTTAGTTTGGACCATTTTGAATGAATGGAGGAATGCCAAAATATAGCCTCCATGCCTCAGAGATGTCTGCCCTAGAGGTTCCCAAACTATGCTGCATATCGTTATCACTTGGGATCTTAAAAAAATAAAATACTGATGCCTCGCTCACACCCCAGTAGGGGTTTCACACTGGTAGGGTGAAACTTGGAATAGGAATTTTTAAATAAATGTTCTCTTTTGGTTTTAGCATTAAAGAAGAGTTATAAAGATAGAAGAGTTCCCAATATACCTCCTATCCACTCTACCCTATTGACATCTTACATTAGTATGATGCATTTGTTACAATGAATGAATCAATGTTGATACACAATTTTTAACTAACGTCCTTACTTCATTCAGATTTCATTAGTGTTTAATTCAGGCTCTTTGTTGTTCCTGGATGGAAATCCCAGGTTTGATGTTACAATTAGTCACCATGTCTCTGTCAGCTCCTCCTGGCTGAGAAAAATTCTCAACGTTTTCTTGTTTTTGATGTCTTTGACAGTAATGAAGAGTATTTGTCAGATATTTTGTATCTCTCTCAATTCAGATCTTTCTAATATTTTTCTCACGCTTAGACCATGGTTATAGGTTATGTGGGGAGGGAGATCGCAAGTAAAGGCTATTCTCATCACATCATACCAAGAGTATCTACCATCAGCATGACTTGTCACCATCCTGAGCACCTGGTCGGTCAGATTCCTCCACTATAAAGTTTCCCCTTCCCTCCTTTCCATACTGCATTCTTAGGGAGAAAATCAACAGGCACAACCCACACTTAAGAATTAGAGAACTTCAGAATGGCTACCTGGATATGCATGGCTGTGTCCCTTTGCTGTCCACCTGAAACTATCAGAACATTGTTAATCAGCTATGCTCCAATGCAAAGCAAAAAGTTTTGCTTTAAAAAAGAAAACTAGAGATTTGTTCCACCACCTTAAGAACAGAGGATCTATGCAAATTATTTGGAATTCTGCATGGGAGATCTGTCTATTCTCTCACAATTATGTACTTAATCACTTATTTATATTGGCACAGACTCATGGATGTTTATTTCATATTCTAGATTATAACCCATTACTACTTTATTTATTTGGTTGCTCAAATCATTCCATCATTAGGAATTCTTCCATTGGTTCTTTTCTCCCTTGATAAGTCCCATTACTATGGGTATTCTCTTTTTAGCACTTCTATACTTTATAGCCCTGTAAGATGCTCCTAGTTCATCTTGTAAATTTCTTTATAATCAGCCAAAAGAACCAAGGATTCCTGGTTCTTTTTACTGGAAAATTAATCTTAGAATCAATTATATAGGTGATAGATGTGACTTTGCTTCCAGGCCATTTCAGCTGACAAACCAAAAAAATAAACCTGTGTGTGTCCCCACATGCATATGTAAGCGTCTCTATGTTAAGGTAAGCATGAGTTCATACTTAAGTCTCCAAATCTAATCCATATCATAGGGATGATTCCTGCCTCTTCCCCTTCCTTGCCTGTAAATTCTCACTCCAACAGTAAGAAACCTGGCTCCTACTATCTGACATCCAGTTACTTAATTTTTTAATTCCATTATACAAATGGTTGAGAATTGTCAACCCATTCACTCAAGGAAGACTTCATCAACTAGAGCACAGTATTTATGCTTTTTTAAACTCCTCTCTTTTCCAAAGTTATTTAGGTTAGCCAACTTTTCCCCTAACCTTACACTGAGGTTTTATTCATACATTTGTAACATATATTATTTTGCCATAATCTGAATTCCACCTGAGATTCTTCAAACTTGTAAATTTTTTTTAATCCACGTACACTAAGACTCAGTCTTTGTGCTGTAGAGTTCTATGTGTTTTGACAAAACAGAGTGTCAGGAAACACAATGATAGTATCATACCGAATTATTTCACCACCGTTATTCTCTGTACTTCACCTATTCAAACTTCTTCCTCCCAAAACTCCAGCAATGACTGGTCTGTTTATTGTTTATATAGTTCTGCCCTTTCAGAATGTAAATAAAGTCATGGAGTATATAGCCCTTTCAGACTGGCTTCTTTCACTTAGAAATACGCAGTTAATTTTCATCCATATCTTGTATGACTTGATAGCTCATTCTTTTTTATTGCCAGATAGTACTTCATTGTATGTTCGTACACAGTTTGTTTGTCCATTTACCTATTGGAGGACATCTTCATTTTTTGCAGGTTTTGTTGATTATGAGTAAAACTGCTATAAAATTTCACATACAGGTTTTTGTGAGGGAATGAATTTTCTTTGTTTAATGTGGACCATTTTTAAAGACTTTATTGAATTTGTTATAATACTTTTCTGTTTTATGTTTTGGTTATTTGGGCTCAAGGAACAGGAGATCCTAGCTCTCCAACTAGGGATGGAACCCACACCCTCTTCACTGGAAGGTGAAGTCTCAACCACTGGACTGCCAGGGAAGTCTGTGGACTTGAATTTTCAAATTAACCAGGTAAATCCCTAGAAATCAATTTCTGAATCGTATGGTAACATTATGTTTAGGTGTGTAAGAAACTTACCCCAATACACCCTCTAGCTTATGCTGCAAATTTTGAATTCTTCAGACAACTTAGCAACATTTTTCAGTTTTGCACAACCCCTTCCAGAAAGAGAACATTGTGAAAACGCAGCCATTCTCTTTAAGAAAGGTACTGAATTCTTGGATTGCAATTCATTTGCCATCTATTCCCTGCCTCACCCCCGCCCCCTCCATTTATCCTACCTCCTAAAATACAATGTTTCACTATCACAAACATTTAATAGCTTTCATTTCCCCACTGGTCAGAGGACATCAGGTGTGTTTTGACATAGCAAAGGAAAGTAGCTTTTTGAATGACGGATGAAGTGCAGCTACTCAGTGCACATTGGTTTCCCTTTTAAACTATAGAATCACTTAGTGTTTCTCTGTCACACACTCATGGGTGACCATTTAACCTTGAGGCCTATGTGAATGAACCAGGCAATTTGGGGGGAAGAAAATGGTACATTGATCCCTGACTGTAAGTTTATTGTATTAAAATAAAGATTTGAATCTTTTAAGAAGGCAGTCTTCTGTGCCTGACAACATAGGACACAAGCTATTCTTGGATGAGCTTTTAGAGAAATCCTTGGTTTATTTATTTTTAATAATAAAATATTAAAATCAAATGTATACCTGCACATCTTGCATATTTAAGGAAATGATCAATGTTACTGCAAGTAAATGGCTGCCATTTTTAAGAATCTAAACTAAAACCCAAATCAGAGAACCACAGGATTAGGAACGAAAAGCACAGGGTCCAAACAATTGCCTTTCCTCCTTCTGTTTATATAATAAATGCATTTATCGTTGCCATGGCAAAGGAGCCAGTCTGTTTCCCATTCCTCTGTTTTTTCCCTTTATTATACCCAACACGAGAAAATGTCATATTTCACCATCTTTTTTGGATCATTATGTTTACCCATCTGCTCTACAGTTACTACTCTCCCCAGTTTTTTTCATAGTTAATACTTAGCAAAGAAGTAATTTCAGATGAAGGAGGTGGTTTCAGTAGAGTTAGAGGAATCCAGAAGCAAAGACTGATGGAAAGGAGATAAGGGGAAATACTCAACAGTTTATTTAGCCGGGAGAGCAACCCAAATCTTGAAAAGCCCCTCAGACTCAAAAGGGAAAACTTTAAAAATGCCCTTTAAAGCAAATTCCACCTTGTTGATATGGCTTCCCAGATGGCGCCGTGGTAAAGAATCTACCTGCCAATGTAGGAGATGCAAGAGATGCAGGTTCAATCCCTTGGTCAGGAAGAGCTCCTGGAGCAGGAAATGGCAACCTACTCCAGTATTCTTGCCTGGAAAATTCCAGGGGCAAAGGAGTCTGGTGGGCTACAGTCCAGGGGGTCTCAGTCAGACATGACTAGGTGTGTGCACATACGCACCACATTGTTGATAAAGTAAATCCACTTTGTTAAGGTCTGTTAGGACTTTCTAAACATATTTTCTTTTGTCATTATTAG